>WEKX01011271.1:0-15248 GCA_013390025.1 Pitta sordida
TGACTCGCCAACCCTGGAGATGTTTAATGGAAGGTTGAATGAGGTGTTGAGCGATATGATCTAGATGTAGATGCTAGGTTAGTTGGACTATAGGTTGGACTAGATGATCTTTGAGGTCCTTTCCAGCCTTATCTATACTGTGAATACTGTGAAATTCATGCATCACTCAATTAGAGTTTATGTAGTCAAGCTTTTATCCCTTGCTGCATCTGAATTAAAATACATCTGAAGCAGGCATTCAAGTTAAAGTGGCTCGCATACTGTTTGCAGATTTATTTTTACAAAACACTTAACACATCACGCAAAGATCAGTTCCATAATTGAATACATCAAATACCATCTTCAACTGCAAAAAAACCAGATAAATTTTACATACTTTATTAAGCATTAAAAGTAATGGGAATGGACAATATAACAAGCCCATTTTTTGGATGCAACTTTCTTAACTGGAACAATGTCTCAAGCACTAATTGATGTGAAATCATTCTAGGATAGCTTTCTATCCTATGTCAAAGGAATTACATAAATACTCATTGAGTGTTTCTACACATTCTTCAAATTATAGTAATTACAGAACTACCTAAAATCCTGGCACTCAGAAGTTAATTCAAATACTCTAAACAGAAGACTGTCTGGATGCTCCTATTTCATACTAGAGTGAGGAAAAGAAATATCAAACCATCATGATTCATATTTTCTGCTCTTGCACTTAGATTAACACTTTTTTTCTTGTCTCTCAGGCAATAAATACTTCCAAATGTCTTCTCCCACACAGACTACAGCTAGGTTATAGAGTCCTTAGAATTACTTTTCTTTGCTCTCTAAGAATATTAAGAATATTAATAGGAGTGTTTGAGAGAGTGTCCTTTCTTACCAACAGTCATTTTAGTCCATTTATCTATGAAGCATCTCTGGCAATTGTGAGGAGGGTAATAAAGAAGAATGAAATGGGGGTAGAAAGCAACAAACTTAATAAAAGTTTAAGTGACTAAACAAAAGACAGAAAGAAAACTCCAATTTTGTACTATATTTACAGAGCTCAAACAAAGGGAAAGTCACTACAGTATTTAGAGTATGGCCTTCATGTCACTGAGAGATTACAGCATCTGGACATCCTGATTTAAGGATAGAATATCCTAGAGAATATCACAGAATATTCTGAGTTGGAAGGGACCCACAAGGATCATCGAGTCCAACTCTTAACACTGTCTCCCTGGCGGGAATGGAACCCGGGTCTCCCACATGCCAGGTGGGGACACTTACCACTGTACTAAAGTGGATTTCACTGCTGATCTACAACTCACTAAACAACAAAATGTACACATTCTTCATTTCTTTATGACTCTAATAGTAGGACAGAAGTAAACCTAAAGCTTCACAGTGATACATGAGTGTTTAAAATGGGTAACCATAGTCATGGATCATTATAATTTGTGCAGACACACCTATATGTGCAGACACATGCAGACACACCTATACAGAGCCAGGACACTTAATTTCTGCAGAACTTCTACACTTCTTAGATGAATACGTAAACTGATTTTACAGACAACAGAGATCAATGCTCAAGGCAAGAAAATAATGAAACACCCAAAAGTCATCTACAGAAGCCCCACTACCTTCAGTTTCAAGACAAACCTTCTGCCAGACAAATCTAGGGAAACCAGCTTCCTAGAAGCTTGTGATGGTTGTTGTGGCCCTAAGCATAGATAGCAGAAACCAAACAGAGGTGTCTCACCATTATTTAACATCACGAACACAGCCTTCCTAACTTACCATATCATTTGACCAAATTTTGGAGGCTCAAATGAATAAATAAATGAAAAAAAAAAAGGTGTAAATTGCTCCAGACTCACCTAGGAAATGAGCTGACTTTGGAGATTTGGCCAAAGCAGGTGATTCAGTTTTACTGACTGTTTACATAAAATCATAGAATGGTTTGAATTGGAAGAGACCTTAAATAAAATTTAGTTCCAACGCCTCTGCTATGGACATCCAACCTGGCCTTGAACATATCCAAGAGTAGGGCATCCACAACTTCTCTCGGAAACCTGTTCAAGTACCCCGCTATCCCCTGAGTAAAAACATTTCTTCCTTACAGCTAATCTAAATCTTCTTTTCTTCAGTTTGAAGCTCTTCCATCTTGTTACTACATGTCCTTGTAAAAATCCCTCTCCATCTCGCTTGTAGGCTCCTTTCAGATATTGGGAGACCACAGTTAGGTCACCCCAAAGCCTTATCTTCTCCAGGCTGTCTTTGCTTCTCCTCCTAGGAAATCAAATCATCTTGGTGGCCCACCTCTGGAACCTCTGCAACAGGTCAATGTCCTTCCTGTGCTGGGGCCACAGAGCTGGATGCAGTACTCAGAGGGAGTCTCACGAGAGCAGAGAAGAAGAGCAGAACCTCTTCCCTTGACTTGCTGGCCACACAGCTCCCTTTGCTACAATTGGCAACCTACCATATATAATGGAGCTATTACCCTGCTTAAGAACAGGGCTGGATCTGGAACCATTTGCCTCTGCATTGTTATTTATAATCAATATTTAATAATAGATACATCTCTATATGGAGCTCTTTTATTTCTCGGATACAGTTGGGTCTCCTATACCACAGTACTGAGGGTCTGGACCCTCCTCCACAAAGCCCTCCATCTGCATTGATTGGCAGCTCATTAATATGCAAATTTGCCCCGCACCCTCACACCACCCCCTGGCGCTTTGGCGGTGTTTCAGAATTGCTCTGCTGTGTGTCGGTGTTCGTGTCGGTGCTTCCCAGTGCCCGTGGCAACCCCACGCCAGGAAAAACCCCTTTTCCGCTCAGCCGGGGACACTGGTGCGGGGAGCCACCCGCACCACTGTCCCAATGTCTCTCTGGGTGGGTAGATGTGGTTTCTCCATACACAGGGTAGACATGGTGTCTGGTCTCGGACACCACGTCTAACTTGAGAGTGTGTAAATCTTTCATAACTGCCTCCTCACTCGGAGCTGAACTGCTGCAGGAGCAGCATGCACCCAGCTCGGCTCCGCTGCACCACCACAGTGCAGGCAGCTGCCCCGAGCCGAGCTGAGCCAAGGGGAGAGAAGTGGCAGAGCCACTGTCGCAGTGGGAGGGGGGAAGCGGTGGAGCCGCCGCCGTGGCAGGAGGGGGTGGAAGCAGCTGTGCGGGTTGATTGGCATATTCATGACTGCCTAACTGAATATTCATGCATGCCAGGTCAAGCATGAGCAGTTGTGAAAAGGAGCCTCCTTAATCACTGAAAGATCACGCCGCTAAGATGGGAAGATGACATATGGAGGGCGCGAAGTGGAAGAGGGCTGATTGTATATCAAAGAATCTTTGTATGATTTTTAACCAAAGTAAGCATTGATACTTGACTATTCCTTTAAATAATTTCATCAGCCATCTCCAATTAAAGATTACTATATATTCTATTGTGTTTATCATTTGCTTTCCATTGTTTATGCAATGTAAATAATTTGCTCCCCTTTATGCAGAATGGATTGTTACCCAGTGTAACTTCCCATTCCCTAATACTTTCTAAGAGTTTAAAAGTGTCTCAGAGTGGTGTGTTTTATTACAGATGCATTCACAGCTCTTTGGACTGCTTTGGACTAGTCTCTACAAGAAAGCTGCATGCAGTTTCATAAGTTGGGTTTTCGTCATTTTTCGCAGAGACCAAAAATGTCCCGTGAGTCCACCTACAGTACCCCAAAAGTATGAGTGTTACCTGTTAGAAGCAGAATATGCCTCTTCCAGCATCAGACAATCAGAGACCTCTGGAGAGCGCATATACAGTAATCAATCAAATATCGCGGGGGATCAGTTCCAGAAAGATGCCACAATAAGCAAAATCCATGCAGTGGCGGTAAATAGAGTAAATATGGTAAGTATAGTAAATATGATAAAACTGGTAAAGCCAGGTAGGAAAAAGACCTGTGATGTACTGAGCATGTGATGGTGAACTGTGAAGCAGCGAGGGATTACTGTGTATGCAGCCTTAGAAAGGATACAAAGTACATTTCTCTTAGTTTGCTGTCAGACTTCTGGAGTGCTTAATGGCTCTTGTCTGGCAGACACACTAACTTTGAAATTACTGGGAGAGATCTGTCACTTGTATATAAAAGGAGGATATTCTATCAAGGCAAATCTGTCAGCATAAATGTAACGGAAGAAAAAACCTTCACATTAACTTCAGTAGTGGATTATTTAGCTGTTTAAAATTGCTATACTCAGTCCTAGTATGTTAGCGTATTTATGTATTCTAACAAGTGCAATGACAAGGAAGTATTACCATGTAGAAAAGCATCTGTTTAAGGCGTGTAAGGAAGTATGTATTTCATGAGTCGTCATGTGGCTGTGACAAAATTTAATAGAACTATTGAATGTGACTTAGGAATCAAGTGACTTTCCCACTGGGTTTCATTGTTCATAGAATACACAATTTGTTACAGTGTTTGCGAAATTTCTTTCTATTCAGCTTAGAGTTTGAATGTTTGTTGCCTTCTCCAAGCACCAACTTTTACTGTTAAAACCAATAGCATTACATGCCAGGTGAGCACCTCTTCAAAAACAGATGGCTGTCATGGCATAGAAAGAGGTTCTGGGGCTCTAAGAGAATTATACTCACTAGTCCCAGGCATGTGTGATACATTCACTGTCAGTTACCTGATAGAATTTGACCCAGGCAGCAGCACAAAAGAAATTTCCTCCTTTTCATATGCTACGGCTTTGCAGCACACATGCCACAAAACGAAGTAGTATTTCAAAGCCTTTACATCACAAGCAATGAAAACCAGAAAACAAGAAATATATGCATTTTTATGGTGATGGACATAATTTTACAACCCTGCACATGAATATCTTCTACCGTTTTTGAAGACTGTGAACAGCCACTTAATCATGATAAAATAATGCAAATAGCCTCTCTGAGAAGTTCAACCCTCTTAATTTTCTGTCATCTGATTTGCTGCAGGAGTCATGAAGACACACAGATACAGGAAGCAAAAACTCTAAGGAAAAAGATAAATAAATCAGACTTTCCTGCTTAAATAAAGACATTGCATTTTCATGACGTAAACTTTAGTTTGTCACAGGTGACAATATTCATTCTGTCTTTCGTATTCTGTATAGGCGATAAATAACGACCAGGAGTCAATAGTAAATAAAAAAATGTGTCATTTTCTGAAAGAATACCACCAATTGACACTAAAAGTGATTATTTTGTTCATGTAATTCCCACTATTTTGATCCTGATTTTGCCTTTACATTCACACAGAATGACAGAATCACAGAATACTATGAGTTGGAAGGGACCCACAAGGATCATCTAGTCCAACTCACCATCTAATGCCCGTACAGAGACCGAACACACACCCCAGAGTGGTGAACACAAACCTAGTTCCCTCACAGGCGCACAGGCCACTCTGAGCCAGAAGGGACCCACAGGACCATCCAGCCCAACACCCCCCAGCTAGACCATGTCACTAAGCTCCTCATCCAGTCTTCTCTTAAACACCTCCAGGGACAGCGACTCCACCACATTTCACCATGAGAAGCTTTCCCTTTAATTTCAAGCCCTTAACATGAGTGAACAACAGCAGTTTCTCAGGTATTTTGCTTTCTTAGTGACATGAAATATTTGAAAGGATCAAGGAAATCAATATGTAATCTGGTGTTTACTAATAGAAGCAAAGGGGAACCCACCCTCTTAGCTCTGAACCCAAGTGTACTCAAAAGAATGCAAATTATTTGAGAAGGAAGTTTTGTAAATCTTGTATTGCTTCACATCCTGTACTTTTTTTAAATAAGCACAAGGATGCACACAATGTGGTACTGTGAATCATACCAAGTATCGAACATTAAGTAGGTGTTTCATTGTAACCATTCTAGAAAAGGTTATATATCTTAAACTTCTTTGGTTAAAATACAAGAGTGTCTTCTATCTAGGCAGGACACATCACTCCAGTAAAAGTAGCAGCAAATTACAGAGATAACTTGTGAAAAAGATGAACTCATGCTTATATTTTAGAAGGCCAGCTGCCTACTGTGCAAAAGTATACTGAGCAGAAAGCAACCACAGAAACAGAAGTGATGCTTATGGTGTATTTTATGAGCTGAAAGCTCATATGACTTTCTCATATACATCCTTTTGGCTGGAAAAAAAAAAGGCATTAAAAAATCAAGTAGTAACTGTAGAAATACACTTGTGATACCTATAAAAAACAGGTTATCATGTTTTACTGAAATAGGAAACATTTTCTTTTTTCCGAAACATCAAATGATCTCACTTACTTTACAAGTTTACTTGCACAGAGTAAAAAGCAAGCCTTCAAGCTTTCATATAATTGCATGAAACCTTGGCTACACAATGGTAATATGCTGTATATACTAGTGTAATTAGATATTAACTTACTGAGAGGTTGTTCTTAATAGTAGTTAAAGACAACTTAAGAACCATCTGTTTTGAAAAACAGTCTGACAAATAAATATTTTTTTAAAGTAAAACAGAAGCAAAAGAGGAATTTTGTACAGCAAATGAAGATCTTCTGTAAATTAGGGATAAATTCATATTTGAAAACATTTTTTTAAGATCATGTAATTGAGAAAGATAAATAATAATGGAAATGCTAAACACCTGAAATGTAATATTTCTGGTTAGATTTAAAGAATTTGTCTCACAGTGAATGTTTTGTGCAAAGTTCTGTTCCAAGCAAATTTGAGTTATATTTGCCTGCTCCATGTTGCTGCTAGTGCAAGGAGGAAAATAAAGATACCTCTTCACTCTGATAACTAGATAAAATGGATCCCTGAGTAAAAGATGGTATAAGAATTATGTTAACATTTAAAAGATGTCCCAAGAGCTTTCCTACTCCAGAGGTGAAAGCAATTACATCTCCACTGCATTAACACCACTGAATATATGATTTTATGACCTGTCCTCCACTCTCTGCGCTGACTTCAGATGAAATTCACAATGCATAAAGCAATTCTTATCTGGAATAGTCTGTTACACAACACTGATCACCTCTTTCAAATCTCAGGGATTTATGGAAGATGAAATAACCAGTGTGTAACAGTGAGCCTCTTGGAAACCGTAATGAAAAATGAAGATCAAATGAAAAACATGGGCAATCACACAAAGAATGTCAAATACTACTTCCCTTATATAAGGCACCTCCAAATATTTTATAAGTAAAATATCTAGTCCTTTAGTTCCAGTGTAGTGACTCTATGATACTTGTGTGGTCATGCATGTATGGTGCCTAGTCTAAAAAAATTTAAATTAATTCCACCAAAAGCTATCAGAGGTTTCTGCAAATCCAGCAGGGAATCCAGCAGTAGGGCAGTAGTACCTTCTGATATCTTGAAGTAGCATCGATACCTTGGTAAGATTTGCTCTGGTATTAGAACTGATACTAAAATGCTGGTAGGCAATGTTAATAGTAAAAGTAAAAACAAGCAAAGAGACCAAAAAAAAAGCCAAACTAAAGACATATAAACCACAAACACACTAATTATCTAGGAAAGTGTCCAAACATGACTAGAAACTTTGCAGAGCTGATGAACCTACTCTACTCTGACAAGCCATTGCAATGAAGGGTCACTTTTTAATAAGAAGGTCACTTATTTTAAGTTCGAATATTTCTTTTTTCACAAGTCAGGTACTGAATACCTCTTACCAAATTTTGTTCTTACTGTTATAAGTAGACTTTTCAGCACTTAAATTTCTCGTTGATAATTTAAACAGATTGAGATTCTTTAGGAACTCATTAAAAGCCTATTATCTAGTTGTTCTCTTACTCTTTTTTCCTTTTCTGAACCTTCTCTAATACAGGTTTGGTTTTTCTTTAATTATAGACTTCAGAATTTAGTGTAGTATTCTTTCAGTAATCTCAACAACACCAAATACAAAGGAAGTGTAGATACTAGCAAGAACATAAAATGCCAGCATGCCAGCATTAAACATCATAATTTCATTATTCCTAAAGTTCATATATAGTCAGTGGAAAAATGCACTATGAAAAAAAGAATTTTACATTCTCCCTATGATATTTATTTTTCAAAAGCTCTCCCTAGATCTCAGTTCTCTCAGCCCAACTTTCCCATTCTACTGTGTTCTGCAATGTGGTTTCCAACCCTTTGGGTTCTCACTGATATCCCCTAGAGCATATTTTTAAAAAACACAAGCTCTCTTTTCCCTCTTTCATTCTTTTTCCCTGTTTTCCAGAAAAAGTTCGCCTTCAGGAAGGAACTTAGCAGAGTTTAAGTGAAAAGACTAATGACAAAGCAGCCTTAAAATTTTCTCTTAATTATTGTATAACAGCTGCTGTATTAAATCAGATGCTGATTTGAATCAAATGGCTCCAAGTTAAATGCTGTGTGGGTTGACTCAGTTGAACAAGGAGCTCTGAAAACTGGGGAGGCAGATGGCAGCGGTGACACTGTGAGTGGACAGTGAGAGGTAGACCATGAAGAGTAACTTAATAATGCTAGGCTTAGAATGCCAGCACGAGGGAAGACACCTCAGCAGCAGTTTGCCCTTTTTACCTCGATAGATGCAGCCTAGGTGTTTCCTGGTAAGGAGGACACATTACACCTACACAATATGTTTGGTGCAGGAGAGTGGACCAAGTCATGAGCAGTATGAGTTTGTAGGTGAAGTATGCAAATGGGAGCACAAAAATCAGCAAATGATGGCCTGAGGCATTTGCTGAAGCTGCCACAAGGCCTACCATCTACCACCTGATCAAAGCTGCATCGTTCCACTTTTGCCGAACACACACACATTTTCATCAGAGCAGCAACACTGATTGAAAGGCTGTGCTTGTGCTGGTGGCCAACATTGCTGACACTGGGACTCTCTGAGGTCAGACAGACACACAGACTAGGCTACTCATCGTGAACAGGAGCTGCTATGTTTTAGATGAGTGTTTACTTCAGCACCTAACTTGGCATAGAAGAGCAGTTATGGGCCTCCTGAGGGGTAGATTAGACTTTGAGGTATCAGATTATCCTAACAAGCGTATACTAATATTCTTACTCTTCTCTATTAATTATATTTTACTAGAAATACAGCCGTGGTTATTTCTGAGGGAGAGAGTTTCTTTCCTGTACACATTCTCTATTGATAATAAAAAATCCAGGAAGACAATTTGTGCAATATCCAATATTGCTTTATTCTAATGACCTGTGAAGAAATAAAAATGGCCTTAATATTCTACCTTTCCAGATGTAGACTGCAGTTACTGAGAGTCTTTTAAATACCTTTAATTACAGTAACCACAACCAAAAAAATATTAAAAAGCTTTGTAATGCAGAAAATTACACTTGGCTCAAGTACTCCTCAATGTGTTATTTTTAGGTATTTTTTAAAGGTAGAATTTTTTGTTTCATCTATTCATATTATCTTTCTAATTTTAGCATTTTCCTATGAATATTAAGTTAATAGCAAGCAATTCATATATACTATTTGTATAACACCTTAAGGGGTAAGCAAATGGGCAACCCTTAATGGGTAAGCAAAGATAGTAAGGATCAAATATCTATAGATTCTTTCTACCCATAGGAACCAACAACTTGTTGCCATTCCCTGAAATGTAAGGAAAAATGGCAGAAGCCTCCTATGGGCAGAATCTTCCTGTGTATGAAAGTCATTTTATGAAACTAAAGCTATCTGGAAAAAAAATTGACATAAATTCAAGGAATTAAACACCAATAAATCACAGACATGTTTGCACAATAAGCAAAGCACACACTTCCAGGCGCACAACTCAGGCATTCTGAGTCTTTTGACTCAGTTTCCTTATCCATTGATGTGAATGATCCTGTGGGTCACTTCCAACTCAGAATAACCTGTGAACCTGTGAATATCCAACATTGAAGACCTCTGTTCCCATGTTTTCCTCACACTTTTCAGGGACTATCCATGGCCAGTGAATTTATAGAGCCCACTACAATATTACACATCCCCCTTTAACTCACTCACTGTCACAAAGAGGTTCCTGTCACATTGTCCCATAACTGGTTGTGTCACTGCTCTTGTTTCCTTTTCACTGGCTCTGACTGAGCCTTCACGGTCCTCTGTCTTTTGTACAGCTCTGGCAAGGGATTTACATGCTCCCAAATAGTCTAACAACCATTGCTTTACAAGCATTATGATCTCCGTGTCTTTTCTTTTAACTCTTATTGCAATTTACTGCGAAATTTATTCTGATAGAAGCCTCATAGCCCTTTCTTCCATCTCTCTACATCTCTGGGGCACCTGAACTCTCATTCCTGGTGACTCGGAGCTGAGATTTGGTTATGCTCGGGCTGCATCAAATTCAAACCATTTTCTGTATATTCAGTCAGTGAGGATAATACCACCTCATTACCTCTATAAACAGAGATTAAAAAGCTGCGTAAACCCGGCCGGCCAAGGCCCTATCCCGGGCGCAGCGGCTACTGGCCCTTCCGCCGAGCTATCAATAGATGGCAGCAAGAAGCTCCTTCTCTCCCGAGCGTCGCAGGAGGAAGGAAGATGCATCCCGGCAAGAACACAGGACAAGCTTCCAGCTGAGCTCAGACACCAGGTACCAACAACCATGCGTTGTGACTCCTTAAGGAATGGCTCGGTGTATACTTTGGAGCAACGCAGAGATATGGAGACCGCCCTTCAGTAGCGTCCTGACATGTCTTGCAGTACATTGGGAATGCGCCAGTAACAGGAATTAAAATACAGTCCCACATGAGTTTCCTGAGATTTTAACCAGCGTGGGTTAAAATCCTAAAGTGGTGTGTAACAGTCAGTGAAAACAGTAGTTGAACCAGATCAGGATGCCATCTGCACCAAAACAGTGGCTGCAGAAGCTGTAACTTGAAGGCAGTGAGAGTTTGTTACTGTCCACTAAACAATTCAACCAGTTTGTGGGTTTAGAAGCAAGACACAATTTACATTACATGAAAATTTGAATGTGTATTAAAAATACCTTTTTATTTTCCCTATCAAAGATGAGTCTTTCAGGAATCTCTCAAAACTACTACATCCTTTGGTTCTTGAACCCCGTGTGACTTTTTTTGTTATGGACCAAACTTTACATTCTCAGTTTTGCCAGTTACTCTACTCAGAATAATGGGGTTTTTCTGTCTCTTTAATCCCAAATAACCTGTCCCCACACCCTAGGCACACCCCCTTCCTTCATGTACCATTCCTTACGAAACCTTTTTCTTTTATTTTCCCCTTCTTCGTTTCTCATACTCACAGAGTAAAAAATCTTCACATTAAAGCAGCATTTATTTGCAGTCTCACATGTTGTAAATTCACCAAGTTGGACATATTATCAAAACAGAGAAAGTGATCTGCTGGCCTCTGAAGGATGTGTGAAACAGAAAGCAATATGCTTGAGCATTGCAATTGCCATATAAAAGAGGGGCTGTGTTTGGCTGCTTGGGACACAGTGTTTACTATGATATTTAGATATATCTGCCTGTAAATATAAATACTTAATAATATAAATATAAATACAAAACTATTTATGTGGACCATAAATTTTTTTCACACAAAGCATCTTTCAGTATAATATCCTGAACAGATAATATGCAGTAAAAGAGGAAAATATACATTCTTCTGAGCATTCAGACAAAACCTCTATATCATTGTTCAATTTCAATAGTAAAAGGATTCAGAACACTGACCTCAAAACCTTTAATTTCCTGCTTCATGTTATGTGTTTTTAAGAAGTAATTTTGCAAAAAAAAACCCCATATTGCTCTTCTTTTTAGTAGCAGACCTACTATTTCTGCTTAAAGTCTGACAAGTTTTGGAGCAGTTAGCAGTTTCTGGCACAGATATTGACTGAGTTCAAATGCAAAGTCCACAGCATCACTTCCAGCTGCTTAAAATCAGCCCTAAAGTCAGCCTAGGGATAATGCAATTAACATCTGAGTACCCAATGTAGTTCTCTTAGTCTCCTGCATGCCTCGAGCAGAAAGTGCTATGAGTGCCAATGGCAGTTAAAACTACATTAAATTTTGGCTTCTTATCAACAGTGTTATACTATGTTTGTTAAGAGGCATGGTAAGTTGAGCTGGAGACAGCTGGCTAGATTTGTGGAAGGATCTGATATATTGTGGTCAGGGTTGGGGAATATATGCACCGAACAGGCTAGAAGTGCCTCAACATATCACCCAGCATGCTTAATGTTTTAAAACTTTTTCCTTTTTTTTTTATCACCTTCTCTCTTCCATCAGAAATTTTTGCTGCTGCAAATTCAGAAAGACAAACTATCTTTGGGGAAAACCTACCTTCACTACAGGTTGAAGCCTTTTTTATCCACCAGATTTAGGAGCTCTTCTGGCTCCATTGACTACAATCTCTATCAGAATTCCGTTGGATATTTTCAGCAAAATCATGTACTTAATATCACTTTGTCTTTACACATTATCTAGATGACCTAAGGCCTGTTTTCTTGCAGCTTTTTGTTTCCAGTCTTTATGCAAAAGCCAGAGATTCAGACTTAGCACAGTAGTCTTTGTTTTTACTACTGGCAGAATAACACTCAACAGGTGTTTTTGCAGGCCTCTCCAAAATATTTAGCAAAGCTTCAGTTTGAGGAGCACTTTCTCCCACAACAAAAAGAGGCAAAGCAGACTTATGAGCTTAAGGGGCAAAGATTTCCTCAGAAAGGTGAAAATCAACAGTTTTCTGTGAAGTTTTGATAATAGAGAGATCGTCAAGGGCTCCAATCAGAGGCAAAACCCTTGTGCTTGTAATTTATTCTCCTTTCCTAAGCGACAGAGATGACTGCAGAAAGGTATGGCTAAGGAGATATGGATTGTTGAAGTTAATTTATGGCATGCAATTCTATTTCAACTTATCAAAAATGTGAAGAGGAGGCAAGTGACACCTACACTTGCAACCAGAGGGTGGCCATAGATCTATTTCTGCTGCACTGGAAACTGCATCCCCCTCTCCTGTCACGATTATTTGCACATCCACTACTGAGTCAAAGTACAGTCACATCCTTGCTGTGTGGCAGCATCAGTCATGGGACCATGGCATGGTGGAACAGGCAGAACAGCTAGCTGCTGTAGTTATCCTTGCAGGTCATGGATGTCACAGGATGAACATCTGGCAAATGTTAAAAAGAAGCATTGCTTTTCACGTGACAGATATGCGACTGCTCACAGAAGAGAAACTTCTGTGGAGACCTGTAAAGCTGCCCAGCAGAAAATGACCTGGGGATACTGATTGACAGCAGGCTGAACATGCGCCAGCAGTGTATCCAGGTGGCCAAGAAGGCCAATGGCATGCTGGCTTGTATCAGAAATAGTGTGGTCTGCAGGAATAGAGTGGTGAATTTTCCACTATACTTGGCACCAGTGAGGCTGCACCTTGAAGCCTGTGCTCAGTTTTGGAACCCTCACTACAGGAAAGATACTGAGGCGCTAGAGCGTGTCCAAAGAAGGGCAATGAAGCTGAAGAAGCGTCTGGAGCACAAATCTTATGAGGAGCAGCTGAGGGAACTGGAGTTCTTTAGCCTGGACAAAAGGAGGATTAGGGGAGACCTTATCACTCTCTACAACTACCTGAAAGGATGTTGGAGTGAAATGTGAGTTGGTCTCATCTCCCAGATAACAAGGGACAGGAGAAGAAGAAACATCCTCAGGTTGTTCCAGAGGAGGCTTGGACTGAATATAAGGGGAAATTACTTCACAAAAGGGTTATCAAACATTGGAAGAGAAGAGGTCATGTCACCATCTCTAGAGGTATTTAAAACACATACAGATTTGATACCTAGGGACATAGTTTAGTGGTAGACTTCACAGTGTTAGGTTCACAGTTGGACCAGATGATCTTAAAGGTCTTTTCCCACCTTACAATTCTGTAATTCTATGAAATGAGAGCAGCTTCTGACTAACACCACAGCATTTGAACTAGGTGGTCCCTTCCCAGACAAAAAGATAGGACACAGTCCTGAGATGAACCCCGAAAATGGAAACCGGAGCACACTACAGAAAGGAGGAATTTTGCCATTAAATGCGTCTGGCACATGGGCCATATCTCAACTAATACTGGTTTGATGAGTAAAAACTAAGAAAATGGTCTATCATTCTTAGTAGGTAATATAACTGAAGGAAAGCAGAATAATTTTGTATCAATCAGATCTCATCCAAGTCTTCACTGAAAGCTAAGCCACTAAATAATATGTGGTCTATACCCTCCAGGAAAATATTTTTCATCATGGAGAATCTTTTCTACATGAATTAAGACACAATTCTGCAAGCTAGTAACACGTTCTGCTCTACTGTATTGCAAATAATTAAAAATCATTCCACAGGTCGAAATTGTTTTGCAATGCTTTATAAGTGGGCATGAGTGAATGGGATTTGTTATTACTTAATGCAAATACTAAATTTCATTACCAAAAAATCCCATTCATACAGTGATCTTGAAGGACGGACTAATGTTTACATGTTTGTATCTTTGTATCAATCAGATCTCATCCACATAGACTAATTAGTAAATAATTTCCCTCATAATGCTTCTGCAAACTGTGTCTCACCTAACGATATCTGAGACAATGTTACACCAGATTTCCTTGCTTGTTTTATCTTCTTGCTGCTGTTTGCAGTCTTGCAGTCATACACAGGACAATTAAAGGAAAGATTGCCGTAAGTGGAACAGATGATCCTTCCCTGTGTCATTTTTATAAGGCAGTTTTACTATCTCGTTTCACCAGCAGAAGAGTGAACACAGTATCACAATATCACAGTATTAGTAAGATTGGAAGAGACCTTAGAGATCATCAAGTCCAACCTATCCAACACCCATTGTCTAAACCATGGCATTAAGTGCCTCATCCAGCCTACTCTTAAACACCTCCAGAGGCGGTGACTCCACCACCTCTCTGGGCAACCAATTCCAATGGTGGATCACCATTTCCGTGAAGAATTTCTTCCTCATATTGAGCCTAAACCTCCCCTGATGGAACTTGAGACTGTATCCTCTTGCTCTGTCACCGGTTGCCTGCGAGAACAGACCGACCCCCTCCTGACTACTACCTACTTTCAGGTAGTTATAGACAGCAATAAGGTCACCCCTGAGCCATCCTCTTCTCCAGACAAAACAACCCCAGCTCCCTCAACCACTCCTCATAGGGCTTGTGCTCCAGCCCCTTCACAAACCTTGTTGCCTTTCTCTGAACACAGTCNACCTTGTTGTCCTTCTCTGAACACAGTCTAGTATTTCAACATCCCTCTTAAACTGA
>WEKX01011286.1:0-14224 GCA_013390025.1 Pitta sordida
TTTCCAGCCTTAATAATTCTGTGATTCCAACCACAGCCAAGGAAAGGTTTGCTGGTTGCTTGAAATCTGCCCTTTTTGCTAACTAGGCCGACTGGTGTCGACACATAGTAGTTGCTTCTGCTCCCAGATCCCAACATTTGGCTGCGGTGGAGCATTTTAGCCATGACCCATAAGGCATCAGCAGCAGCTTAACCTGCTCATATCCTCACAGTGCCACAAAAAGGCTTTCCAAAGGGAGAGTTAAGATTATTTTGTAGGATTTGGGTGATGAGACATATAAAACCCCCTTACAAACAGTCCAATGTGATGGATCAAAGAAGGGTGAGATCACAGAGTCACGGAACGGTTTGGGTTAGGGGAGGTCTGAAAGATTTATCTCATTCCAACCTCCTGCCATGGGCAGGGACACCTTCTCTAGACCAGGTCCTGCCTGGCCTTAGGCTGCGTCAAACCTCCCTCCAGCCTCTGACTCACCACGTGCCCTTTGGTGAGTCCTTTTGCCTCTGCCCACTTCACTTTCCCATCTGCAGTGCAGGACCAGTGATCCCTCTCCCAGGGCTTGTGTGAGTCAGGACAATGCTGTCACCACAGCAATGCCACTTTTGGGGACAAGCACAGTCATCTGCCAGCAGCCAGGAGCTGTGCAGACGTGCCATAGCGGTTTCTGCTTCTCCAGAGGTTTCTCCATGAGGTTCATGTCTCCAAGATACGGAAAAAAAAAGTTTTCATTGCTTCTGCTATGAGATGATTTATTAGCCAAAGAGCTAATTACAGGCTTTAGCCACTTCACTGCAGCTCTGCCACTCCATCCTGGGCAGTGCTTGTCACAACATATTCTGCTGCATTAGGCAGCCAGCTGAAGATTACAGGAAGTTCACACTTTTTACAACCATTTGCAAACAAGCAACTTCCCAATGATGCTCTTTTATTTGTTTCTTTGTCCCACTCTCTCCCTCCTCCTGATTTTCATTACTGGTTAATGACCTGTGGGCATCCAGGTTTCAGGTTTCCCAGAAATAGATGGACTGAGGAGTTCAGAAGCTATTGCACTTAAAAAAAAGAAAAAAAAAGTTTTCTTTTACAGTCTTGAAAGCTAGAGGGATATTATACAGACATGGGCAGAGATTATACATCTATCCAAAGAGTCTTAGCAGGGAAGAGAGACCTTTAAACACCCTTTAGAAGCACAAATTCTCTGGCACACATGGGCATTATCATGAATTAGCTCAGGATGATTTTCAGCGTAGTTGGGCTGAGCAGGAGATTAATTTCAGCCAGTCTCAGCATCTGACTTGTGGTACCCAATAAATGTTTCTGGGTTTGAGGCAATGGTTATTATTCCCATAATACCTGCTTGTTCCAGGACGTTGCCTTTTCTATTCTGTTTTCTGCCTCTTCTCTTTCTCTGCCCTCCTTTTTTCCTCTCCCTCACTTTCCATCTCATTCCTTCTCTTTGCTTCCCTCTTCTTCTCTTTTCTTCCCTTTTCTTTTGAAAGCACTTCGACTCTCTGATTTGAGTTCTTTTTTCTTCCCTATTTCTTCTTTTCCCTGAGAAATGTTGTTTCATTGTTGCCCTGAATTTGCCAGACACTGAGAGAAAGAGATGTGGAAGGGAGAGCCAGACAAAAGAAAGCAACATTCACACAGATACAAAAAGGGAACAGAGAAACTCTGGCTGTTTGAGCAGGTGGCAGAGGACACAGACAATAGGGAGGGAGTGCTGGAGATATGTCTCCATCATGATTATTCCCTTCCTAGCCAGAATTAACATTCAGTCTGGAGCCACTTTGATACAATGAGCCTCTGCTCCGGGGGTCACCTGGCTTTAGAAACAGCCCCGTGAGCTTGTTTGCAAATTGAATCAACCCCCTGTGACAGAGCTCTTTACTCAGCACAGTCACTGGATGTAGCACCTGCATTGCAGGCTTGGAGAAGGTCCAAAGGAGGGTGGGAGGATGTGCTGGTGTGGTGTGTCCCTGAAGGGATGCTGTCCTGCCTGCAGATCTTGCTGCTGGTGGTGCATGTTAGACTAAGCAATCACTCTTGCCTTGTTTTCCATCCTACACTGGGCACTGATGAGATCAAATTTGACTCTTGCAAGATAACTTGTGCAAAATGCAGGATTTTTCCTGCTTTCACACAGGATGGAATGAAGGAAAAGCCTTAACTCTTGCTCTGCATTTCCTGATCCCTCATGGTTTACACCAGGAACCAGAACCATCCTGAGTGGGCGCTTTCCTAAGTGTCTCCAACTCAGTTCAAGGGTGCTCTAAGGACACCCAGGTGTGACCACCCTGTCTGATGGTGTGTCACTAATGTCACATCCAGCTCTGATGGTCCCTGGGTGCTGAGCCCAGTCAGTGGCCACATCTACCTCTCTCCCCTGTTTTTCCTGGAGATATTTCATTTGATAACAGCAATAAGTCACCGCAGGCAGCACGATTCGGGACAATTATTGTTCTTGTCAAGTGGTTTGAGACTCTCAGCTCTGGGCTTTGTCCTCTGTCACACCACCCAAGGCATGCAATTATCACTCAGAGATGCCCTACCTGCCATTCCTTATTGCACTTGTGATAGCTCTGCCAACAGCCTGGACACGGAGTGATGGGCGGAAATGAAAAGGAGGGGAGCTAAGGAGACATATAAATAAGTAAGTAAAAATGTCAGCAGGAGTGGCTGAAATTGCTAGATGTATCAGGGCAGAGAGCAATCTTCCCAATGGGAAACAGTAGGAGCCCCAGCACTTGCAATCAGCCCAGTATTATCAGCCTCTGAGGAAGAGGGAGATGGGTGAGGGATGACCCATCCGAGCGTGTCATGATTATTGCCATTACCTGCTTCAAAGGCTAATCCCACATCCTTGGTTGGTGTGAGCCTGCCCACTCCTGGCCTGGGCACACACAGGCAGCACATATTGATTCCCAGGAGCAAAATCCCTGCTGATAATTTGTCTCGAGGCCTTCACAGGTTTGTGTGTTGTGAGACCTGAGATGGTGCAGCTGAAAGTGCTGTGTGACTTAGGGGTAGGAAATGTATGTTCTGTTTGTCACATCATTGCACTTTATCAAGAGATGTCAGTGGCATTTGACTCTGTGATGTGGCTCACTTTAGCAAGTGTTAAAAAAAAAACCCAAAAAACCCAACAAGGAACAGAGCTGAGAAAAAAATGAGAAGCCATTCACAGAAATCATGGGAAAACACACTTCTGGATGGCCAAAAGACAAACACAGTTGAGTTGGGAGGGATCTTGGAGATCATCTAGTTCCAACCCCTTTGCTAGAGGCAGGAATGTTACTTTTGTCCGTCTACTTCTCAATTATTATGATGCATTATTATTCATTATCTACATTCAAATTAAAGAGAAACTCCAAGAATCATATGGACTCTGTTGACTTGGGGGATACACGGACATAAAAATTCAGTCCCAGCTCTGGGAAGCAAAGAGTCCAAGAAGATGGGATGACTATGAGCAAGAATTTTTCTGCTGCTCAGTTTCTGGCTGGAAAATTGATGCAAAGAAAGATTAAGTGATTTGCACAGGATCATGCAAGGAGTTAGTGGCAGAGCCAGGTACAGGAATCAATCCCCAGGCCTGAGCTCTAATCACAAAAGTAGTGTCAGGGAAAACAGACTAAAACCAAAATTCTGCTTGTCAGCAGATGCTTCCCCACTACTGGACATGCTTAAAGTACATGAAACCACTCTTGATTCATCATCCCAAATGTCCCCAAGCCCAGTTACCCAAGGGCTCTGCCTGGTCATACAGCATCCCAGCAGGATTCAGCAATGTGGATGTGGATATGCACAAGCTGCAGGAGTATCTGATACTACCAAAAAGTTTGAGACAAAAAAAAAAGATACTCAGGAGTTCAAAATGTTGCCCCTGTGAGTTACAACAGCTCCTTCTGGCACCTTTTTGGCATTTCCTGTTGAGAGCCCTTCTAGGCAGGACAGCCTCTCTTTCTCAGTTTGGGCCTCTAAATTGCCTGTAATTTTCTGCTTTGATTTAATTTTTGTTACTGTAATCCAGATTTTTGCAGATTTAGGGGTCAAATTTACACAGTTTTCCTGTGTTGGAGGCAGTTGTGCAAGGGCAGACAAGCCCCAGTGGTATCAAACACTCTTAGCAGGAGTATCTGGGAAGCTCTGCTGTCCTGGGGATCGATGCACCATCCCTTTTTGATTCCCTGGAACATATCTCCATCTTATTGTCACAGCTGAATGAGCCCTTTTCAAAGGCTCCTGTAGAGTTCAGTGGGCTTTGAAGAGGGGTCACAATGAGTGAGCAGCTCCTGTGGTCTGAAGGGGACGGAGCATTTACTCGCCGTCGCTTTGCAAATCGCTCTGTTTCGCTGCGGTGCAGCCCACAAACCATCTGATCAGGCCCTTCTCGTTCCAGCCCCCAGCTGGCTCCATCCTTGGAGCTCTTCCATGGGGATCCCGTTGTTTATTCCCTTACATCTGTTTCCAGTTCTGGATCAAGTTTACTGAGTTAACAAGCCTAATGTGTGTTTGCCCCTGGTGCTGCAGACAGATAAGATCTGAAATCCCAGCTGGATCCTCTGTGGGATGGAAGGCTCTGAAGGACTCCAGCTGCCTGTCCCTTGGCAGCCCTGACTGGGCTCTGCTTCCTCGTGAGGGGAAGGGCAGGGCAGGCCCTGATCTCTGCTCTGTGGTGACCAGTGGCAGGACCCGAGGCAATGGCCTGAAGTTGTGTCAGGGCAGGGTTAGGTTGGATATTAGAAAGAAGGTCTTCACCCAGAGGGTGGTTGGGCACTGAACAGGCTCCCCAGGGCAGTGACATTGCTCAAGGAACATTTGGATGATACTCTCAGGCACATGTGACTGTCGAGGAGGGTTGTGTGTGGGTCTAAGGGTTGGACTTGATGATCCTTCTGGGTCCCTTCCAGCCCATATTATGCAATTCTGTGAGTCCCAAAACACACAAGAGGCTCTGGTGACGCAGTGTAGCACTTTCTAAGATTCATCTTTTGACTTTAGAGTGACCTGTAGTTCTGCGTGCATCCCCTTTCCCATTTCCCAATCAGCATTTTCAATGTGCTGTGCAGAGCAGACATTCCTGAGTGGCATAATATCAATTATTCACTATTATTCACAATTTTCACGCTCTCTCCTTCGCACTCCTGTCTCCCCATCCCTGCTCCAAGCTCGGAAAAGCTGTGACCAGCCAGTGGTGTGAGTCCAAGCGGCTCTACATCAACTTGCGTCTTGTTGGCAGTGACACCGAACAGTGTCATAAAAATGCAAATCCTGAAGGAGACTGGCGGGAACATCCCTGTTGCAAAGCATGACCTGCAGCTGCTCTTTACTTCCATGGAAACCACAAAGCTTATACCTATAAATACCACAGAATCACAGAATCACAGAAAATTATGAGTTGGAAGGGACCCACATGGATCATCTAGTCCAACTCACCATCTAATACCCGTACAGTGACCAAGAGCACATCCTAGAGCGTAATACCAACCTAGATGCCTCACAGTCTAGCAGGCCACTCCGAGCCGGAAGGGGCCCAGGGTCATCCAGCCCTACACCCCCCAGCTAGACCATGTCACTAAGCTCCTCGTCCAGNACCAGTTTGTGACCCAGCATAAAATGTTCCTTTCCAGCCCGTGCTTCACAAGTTTCTCCTGTAGCTTATTGTGGGAAACCGTGTCAAAGGCTTTGCTAAGGTCCAAGTACACAACATCCACAGCCTTTTTGTCGTCGACCAGTCGAGTCACTGGATCATAAAAGGAGATCAGGTTAGTCAGGCAGGACCTGCCTTTCCGAAATCCATGCTGACTAGATCCAATGTCATGGTTGTTCTGCAGTTGCTGTGTAATGGCACACAAGACCATCTGTTCCATGACTTTGCATGGGACTGAGGTCAGGCTGACTGGCCTATAGTTGTTAGGATCATCTTTCCTACCCCTCTTGTGGATGGGTGTCACGTTGGCCAATTTCCAGTCTTGTGGCACAACACCGGTAAGCCAGGACTGTTCCTACAACTAGATCATAATCACAGGGTTTTGCAGATTAATGGCTAATTGTGTTTAGTTTGTCCAGAGAGAAATTGCTGTGCAACCAGCTCTCGCTCTGCTTTAATAGACAGAAATGACCATCTAGGATTTATTCCGCAATTACACGGCAATTAACGGATATAGGAAAACCTACCTCGAAAGGCTCAGAGCTTTGGCATCTCTGTGGATAACCACAGGGAGATTTGAAGTGATGGAGGTCTCTTTAGTGGTCACTAAGATGTACCAAACCAACCCAGAGAGCTTGCTCAGTTATGGCTGACCTCGTAGTGGGGAAAACATCTCTGTCTTTAAAAATGGGAGTTTGTCCTGCTGTATATCCCAGTGCAGTGGGAGATTCCTGATCTTAGGAGGGTGTGTGCTGTGGTCAGTAATAGTAGCAGATGTGGAATGTTTCTCCCCTCCTTGCCTCAGTCACATTCTATCCTTTAATCAACCATCTCCTCTCCCATTTCGAGGCTTTTTGCCTTCTGGTGGAATGTTTGATGGAAGCTGTTGCTGGAGGTGGGCAGTGGGATCTGACAGGCAACTGGGTGAACCCTGGGTGAACTGGCTCGAGATAAATGGAAATCTAGCTGAAAAAAAGCACTCAGCACCACGTGTCAGAGAGTTCTCCCAAGTGGAGAGGGCCTCCAGCTCCCATTTCCTTCATTAGGGGCACCTCTGTGTACCTTGACTGTCCTTGACAAATGTTTGCTTAAATCTGTCCAACTGTCTCAGAAGTTTTCTGTGGCTTTATTAAGACATATTTGCTGGAAACTGAATACTCCAGCTGAAGCCTTTCTGGTTCTGAGTAGGGAAAAATAATTGCCTCTTGGGGTTCACATAGGTGACAAACTCTCTCTGGTCCATCCCCAAATGAGAATTGCTTGGAGTTTTCAGCAATATGGCACTGCTGACTCACAGTCTGTTTGTGATCCTCTGCAGTTCCCAGACCCTTTCCTGCAGCACTGGCCAGTCACTCCCGTTTCATAGTTGCTTCCATTGATTTTTCCTGCTGAAAAATAGTCTGTCTTTGCCTGCACTGAATTTCACTTGGTTGATTTTGGCCCAGTTCTCCAATTTGTCAAGTTTGTTTTGAATTCCTAACCCTGGTCTTGGATGTTCTTGAAGACTCTCCCAGAACAGTGGCATTCTGTACCTTATCACCAAGTCAGGAGTGAAAATACTGAGTAATGCCAGACCCAGGACAATATTCCTTTTGAAACATCCTCTCAGCCTGACATGGAATTATCTGACTTTTTTTTTTTTTTGACACTTTTTACATAAACCTTATGGTGGCTTCTTTCAGTTCACATTGTCTTAGTTTGCTTATGGGAATCTTCTGTAGGACAGTAGCAAAATACTCTTCTGAAATCAAGATAAATCACATCTGCTGCCTCCCCTTTATCTACAAAGTCATTAAGCCTGTCAAAAAGGAAATTAGATTGGGTTGACACAATTTGTTCTTGACAAATCTATGCTGGCTGATTTTTATCACCTTATCATCTTGCAGGTGCTTACAAATTGATTGTTTAATAATTTGATGTACTTTCTTTCTAGGAAGCCAAGTTAGGCTGACAGGTCTATAATTACACAGTACCTCTATTTTCCCCTTTTTAAGAGGGTTTACATGATGTGCCTGTTCTCT
Organism: Pitta sordida; assembly: GCA_013390025.1. Classification (NCBI taxonomy): domain Eukaryota; kingdom Metazoa; phylum Chordata; class Aves; order Passeriformes; family Pittidae; genus Pitta; species Pitta sordida. The sequence goes on from WEKX01011286.1 coordinate 7,672, forward strand.
GATTGTGAGACATCACTCAGCTCCCAAGAGTTCTTCAAAGCATCACCAGTGTAGGTAACCTCATGTATATGCTGTGGAGAGCACAGCACAGGAACTGTTGGATGGCAGACCCAGAGTGCATCATTTACACCTTGGAGGTGCACCCAAGAGTCGGGAAAATACTTTTCAGAGCTGTGCTCAACACCTGGAAGGTGGAGTTCCAAGTTAAAGCTCATCACATGCAAACACACAGAAATCGTGGAATGTTTTTACAGTGGAATGCAGTGATAGGATAAGAGGGAAGGGATTTAAGTTGAAGGAGGAGAGGTTTTCTTAGATATTAGGAAGAAATTCTCGGCTGTGAGGGTGGTGAGGCCCTGGCACAGGCTGCCCAAATGTGGACGCCCCATCCCTGGAAGTGTCCAAAGCTAGGTTGGATGAGGCTTGGAGCAACTTGGTCTAGTGGAAGGTGTCCCTGCCCATGGCCTGCTTCACCTTGAAGGTCTCTTCCAACCCAAACCCTTGATTCTTTGATTCCATGAATATTCACCTGATGGCTACATGGGCTGTTGAGGGGGGTAGTTTGAGATTCACAGCTTAGAGAGCATCCCATGACATTTGGCTTGACGATATTCCATGATTCTGGGGTGTGACGGTGATTAAGGAGGTGTCTGACAGCTCCATTTCTCTTGTTCACAACATGCAGCACCACCTCTGGCCTCATCCCATCCCCTCCGCACCTCTAGGCACTATGCAACTGGGGATTTGGTGGTGGTTGGTTTTTTTTTCATTTTTCCTCTCCCATTTCCAGTATTCTTACGAAGGGATGGAGATTAACAGCTTGCCAGTGGAGCTGACAGTCGTGTGGAACGGGAATTTCAACATTGACAACCCAGCACAGAACAAAGGTAAAGAGTTATTTCAACTTGTCCTTGGAAGTGGTAACCTTAGCAACGGGCCAATCGCTCCCTACACTTAACAAAGCTGCCACCATCTCCCTGTGCTGTCTGGCACACACTTGTTCCCTGCACTCTGCAAATTACCAATTTTTTTGTGCTTTTTGTCCCTCCTCCCCCCCCAATCCTCCAATTCTCTCAATTCCACCTGAGAAATGCAACTCTCTCTCCCACTTGTGTTGCTTTCCCTCTCCATCATCTTTTTCTCCCTCTCCTCCTTGTATTTTTGCATGTGGTTTTCGTGCCCCTCCTTTTCCAGCTTTTCTCCCCCTCTTTATTTCTCCTGTAGTGCTGCTCTTCAAGAGAACATGCCAGGAGTCTGGGCTCTCTGCTCAGAGGCAATGTAGTAATGAACAGGGGAAGGGGGGCGGGGGGGCAGAAAGGATGTAGCTCACCAGTGGGAAAATGCTGAACAAAATGAAATGATCATAAAAAAGACCTAAAAGGTAACTCCTGCCTCTGTTTAACCACCACCGATGGCACAGGGTTGATGTGCCCCTCACAGGGGGATAACTGCACATCCAGATGTGACCCTGAGGCAGGGTTTTTTAGTTAGAGATGGATGGTCCGTTCACATCTTCTTCCTTCTTGTCCATCCACCCTGAAACCTTTCCCTAAGGCAACCCCTCCTCCTGGCTGCTCTGCATTTGCAGCTCAGACCTTCAGATTATCTCCTTCTCGTATCACCACCTGTCACAAGTTTCTCCCTCCCTCTCCTTACCTTCTCTTGGACACTTTCCACGTTGTCTCCCACTCCATCTCTCCCCATCAGGTACTCCCACACTACTCTCACACCATTTCACACCCACCCGCATGCTGAGGGGTGATGGGTGAGGTTCCCACCAGCACCACCTGGAAGCTGGAGAGCAATACAGAATACAACTCTCCTCCCCCTGGCATGACCCCTTCCTGCCCTTCTCCCCCTGCTCCCACCTCTCTGATGTCTTTCTCCAATACTCAGTGGGTTCAAATCACCAGTCAGAGGGTTCAAATCAAATGCCAAAGGTCCTGCACTGCCGTCCCCAAAACTGTGGCTCCTGAGAGTTTAATCCACTCAGGAAACACAACAACCCTTTCCCAGCCCTGGCATCCAGCATTGCCAGGACAGTGCCATGGGCCCAAACAGTGCCATGGACTGTGATAACCTTCAGTGGTGTTGGTTGGAAGTCAGAATTTGGTCTCTTGCTCCCGTCCTGCTTATTTTTCTGCTACCATTATAAACTGAGCTTTGCTGACCCAACGTGGTCCACACCAAGAGTGTGAACCCTTTTTTGGATCAGTACTGACCTCTCCTAGGGGATGTAGGGTAAAATCAAACTCACAGTCATGATGATTGTGTCTTTCGGCATCACTGTGCTGGTAATGTAAACCAGACCAGGGGATGAACTCAAGACACTTCTGTGGCACTTGGTCTTTGGCTCGGGCCCTTACAAGTTCTTTGTTATTCAAAGCCAAAAGGCTGTAAATTATGGTCTGGGAAGTGTCACAGACTGGTGGCTATCCCAGATGAGTAGTTTGGATGATACCATCGTGTTTTGGGTCAGGGAGAGAGTTCAGGCATGTGCCCCTGGATGTATCCCATGGAGGCACAGCACACACTCTCAAGGACACAGAGAGCTGCCTTCAGGTAACCAAGATGCCACTCTTTTCCCATCCAGAATTCAGCTGGAAGGCTGAAACGCCAAACCTAGCCGAGACCTACCCAGCTGCCTCCAGAGATACTCACTGATGGCATCTCAAGCAGAACAACTCAACAAATTTGGGGAAATCTAAGAGACAATTCAGGAAAAGGCTGTATCCCATGAGATCTGTAAAACACTGGTCTCAACAGATGTTGTGCAAGCTTTTTTAGGGATACTTTTGGGTACTTTTCTTGCAGCCAGACTAGAGAAAGAAAGTTTCTGAGCTTTGCCTTGCATTGGCCACTACTTGCTGGCTTCTAGAGTGCAGGTATGAAGGAACAGAGCTTTTCAGCACAAAAATCAAGAGCCTTTGAGCTTTGGGATTGTGTATAGTGATAACCACAGACAGGACTTCAGGCACTGACAGACACAGCAAAACAGAAGCACGGACGGAAAATCCCCCATCTGACAAAGAAATCCCCCAGCAAAGCCACAAATACAAAAAAAACCCCAGCAGATCTGGGAGCCTTAATTCTGTCATCTTCATTTTCTGGGAGGAGAATTCTGCTATCAGTCCCCCTGTGCAAGCCAGGCCTCAGCTTATACAGCTGTAAAATAAGGATAAATAACATGAAGTTGTTTCGTAGGAGGACTACAACATTTTTAGGCTTTATTTGAAAAAGCTTTGAGTGCTTCTAATCACTTAACAGCCCAAGATGGAGCTAAGCATTAATCATTGCTGTCTGTATTAGAGGGGGATCAACTCAGTGCTTCAAAGAGTGAAGCAGATTGAATTTCTGGAGCAGCAGAAGTGGTAAATGCTGATAGTGAATCTCTGGATTTAGTCTCATAGTGAACCATTGTGCATTTACAATTATGACTCTGTTAAGTGGGAAACCTGACTGGCATCACCTTAACACACAGCTCTGGGTAGTTTGGCACTGGACAAATTCCCAAGTTTAAGCTGTGGGTAGGTCTGGTCTAGAAAATCATTTTAGGATGAATTTGAGAGGCTGAGACTGGTTATAAGTGACACTTTGTGACATTCAGTCTCTAAAAAAGGAAGGGACTTGAGGCCAGGTCACTGCCCAAGCACCATTCCCCCTAACCTCTTCATACTGAGGGCACCATCCTTCCTTCTGCTCTCAGCTTCCAAAAATACCTTTCACAGGGATGAACTCTGACAAGTGCACTTTATTTCAATAGGATGTACACATATTTTTTCCCCATTACTCACCACCCTGGAGAGGATTTTGCCTCTGGGATGAGCAGCCTGGAACAACTTCTTCTCATGCCTCATTCTTCCCTCTGACATCCCACCACTTTCCCATGCTGCCTGCATCTCTCAAAGCCCTCTCTGTTTTCCTGTCCCTGCAGTTCACCTGTACAAGTGTGGGGCCATGAGGGACAGCTGTGGACTCTGCCTGAAAGCTGATCCAGACTTCGAGTGTGGCTGGTGCCAGGGACAGAACCAGTGCACGCTGAAGCAGCACTGCCCAGCCCAGGACAGCCAGTGGCTGGAGTTGTCCAGCACCAAGGGCAAGTGCACCAACCCCAAGATCACAGATGTAAGTCCTGGATCTGCGAGAAGCTGGGGAATTCCCTCTTGAACCTTTTGCTCGGTTTATTTTCCTGGTTTGGGGTCGGGTTGGTGATGGGAAGGTCAGGGCTGAGTCCTGCTGGGTCAAGCAAAGCCCCAGGCACCCTTGGGGATGGGAGGCTATGGTGGCCTTCAAAGGCAGGCACAGAACTTCAGGTGTCTACAACCCAAGAGTGAGCAGGGGATCAGAGTTCCCGCCAGAATCAGGGTGGACATGGATCAGTTGCACACACATGGTTTGCTGATGAAACCTGAGGAACCCCATAACATCTGACCTGCCCACACAGGGCTAGTAGATGTGACATGAAGCCTTTAGGAGACCTTGGCCTTCTAGAGGGACAGCTAAGGGGAGACAAGATGAGCTGGCACGTCTCAAATGGTCAGTGTGAGGGTAAATAAATTTACCCAACTGTCTCTTGGAACAGCCTCTTTGGCCAGCCTGGCTCAGAGGAGATGTTGAGTGATCCCAGAGTGGTTTGAGCTTTGTTGAGAAGAGGTCAAGGAAGGGGGCAGGTTGTAGTTCATGCTTCGTGACAGAATGACATGGACAAAGCCAATGTCCAGAACAAAACAAGACTCCTCTGACTCCAGCACATTAAGGCCCTTTTGTTTGCCTGGCTGATGTTAAGTGGTGAAAAGAGACCCCACAGAGCAAGCAAAGCTCTCTACATTTGTTGGGTTTTCCCTTGAAAGGAGGAGGAAGAATCAAGCCTGGACTAAGAAAAGTTGGGAACTGTCCTATTAAGGGATAAAGAGAGAATGAGGGCAAGGCTGGGGGAAAGGACCTGCAGGAAAACCTTGTTCTTTGCAAGTTTTCCAATCATTTGTGTTGACTGGGCCAAAAGAAGAGATGGTGGAAGGGTTCAGAGGGGAGATGTGAAAATGGGAAGACCATAGAAAGAGGGAGCAGAGGAAGGGACAGAAAGCAAGGGAGGAAAATCAGGTCTGAAGTCCAAAGGGATTTTTGTGGGTTTTGTCTGCTGTCTTTATACCGGGCACCATTTCAGGGTCACAGGGCAGGCAGCAGGACGGCTCTGAGCCTTGAACATGAGGGCTCCATCCTTTCCAGCTGCCTCCTGCCCTAAACATCTCTCGGTCACAATGACTTAGTCAACAGGAGCACCCTTTCAGTGTGCCCAGGGCCTTACTTTGTAAATGAGAAAAATAAAGAGGAAAATGAGGCAGAGAAGATAAGGGGAAATGCAAAGCAGGAAAATCCAGACTCCGTGGTGGTCATTTTATATAAACAGTTCTGTGGGTTATTTTCCTAGAAAATAAAAAAAGCCTTTCAGTTGTATTTGGTTAAGAATAAAAAAGTGGGGGGATTATGGACGAGGCCTAAACCAACGTCCATGCTTGAGCATTTTGGGAAAGCAAAGGCTGGGTTGAATCTCTTTTTCCCAGATGTCACAGAAAAGAATGCCTCTGACTGCATTTTCATCCGTCTTCCTGTCATTCATCAGTTTTCAAAGTACTTACTCAGCTGAACTGTTGGATTTCAACTGACTCTGGTGTTTCCAAGGTGAAGGTCTCCGTTGCACTTGGGTTTGTCTGAGACTGGTAATTTTGAGCCCACCTGAACCACCTGAAGCTGTGAAACCAAACCCAGACAGCCAGAATGGAGAGTTTTATCTGAAAATTCAATTTTGAGGCCTTGAAAATTATTTGGAGCTGGGAGAAATTTTTTTTATAGTATTTTCAGATTCTCAAACCTTCAAACCTTATGAAACATTCACAGGAAAAATAGTGGGAGCTGGGAGAAACCATTTTTTAGTATTTTAAGGTTCTCAAACCTCGTGAAACATTCACAGAATTTGGTCTGGGGAAGTTGGTAGATGATCCACTAAAGCAGAAGTTCAAAACACAAGGAGCTGACCATGCAGTAGTATGATGTTGTGGAGATGCACCCATATTTCCTTGCCATGCTTTGACTCCAACCCTGCATCTACAGCCTTTTTTTGAAGAGAAAACCTCCTCGTTCTCCACCCTCCAGCTCCAGAGGGGATGTACTTCTAATTCTGCTGGCATTTCCTTCCTCCAGCTCCCAGAGATTGAAGAGATCATCACAACACTCGCTCATGAGACATTCCAGCTGTCTGGTGCAATCATCAGTAGCTCTTGGAAAGCCTTTTTCTGAGCCATTAGCATGGAAGTAATCTCAAGGGGCTGGATATATGTTGCAGCTAATGGTAGGCCTGGAGCTGTGGGTAGGAGCATCCACAGCCTGGAGAGGAGCCAGGGCTGTATCTCTACAGGGAAGGAGGAGGAATAACCCGTGTGCTTACACTTGCACAGGCACACACATCACAGAATCACAGAATCACAGAATTACTAAGGCTGGAAAAGACCATAGAGATCATCAAGTCCAACCTATCACTTATTACCTAACCTAACCT
>WEKX01011291.1:3633-49414 GCA_013390025.1 Pitta sordida
AGTACAATACAAATTTTAAATAAAGTTTGGAGGATGAATTGCTAGCATGAAATGCTTTTATTTTGAAATAAAAAGTTAACCTTATTGGCATATTTGAATGCGAACCATGAAAGATAAAATTCCTGTCTCAAACTCCCACTTAGAGCAATTATTTCATGTATTCTCCCTTTCCCATTTTGATATCTTCCTTTCTTTTTTTTTTAGAGTTGATATTATATATNAAGCCAACATAAAAACTTTCAATATCGTATTTTACTTTAATATGAAGACATTATTATCAAAGGAAAATACTTGAGAAACGCTTTGATAAAAATAATCTGACGCTATCTTTGAAGCGGTTTCATTTATTTTACTACCCACTGTGTTCCTTATCAGAAGGCCAAGTATAAGAAGTTTCCTAGTTTATGATTAGGAAAGAATCTGATAGATTAGAAGACTCAATTGAAGTTGGACATAATAAGTATTAAAGTATTACATGACATTAATCCTGCCATTCCATTACTCTCTCAATCATTGTGCACAGACTAATTATTCTGAAGCCAGTGTTCAGGAGAAAATAGAAACATACTTACACTGGGTTGGAGTAATCTCTTTATTGCATCAACAAGGCTAGCTCTGTACTGGTCCAGAAACAGGCTGACATTGAGAAGAGAACAGAATCCAGATTAAAATGGGTTTTCAATTCTAATGATACTAATGCAGATAAGTACAAGGCTAATTACATATGTTTACTCAATGCTGTAAAAGAGAAACTGTGGTCTGCATTTCTATCCAGTTCTGGTACTTTTAACATTAAAAATACACAAAACCAAGTAAAATCTAAACCCAAACTAAATTATCAGCATGAAATATATATCTGAAATTCACTGATCATACATGCTAGCTATTAAGATACTACGGTATTAGGAATGAGGGTCAATATAACAGGTTAGCATTTTACATAATTTTTCATACAAGGGTAGAGGAGGTTTTTTAAAAGTGTTTTCTATTGTACTTCAAGTGTTACTATTAAGGGTATTTTTTTCCTTTTATCTTCGCAGTTTTGGCACTAATTCTTACATATTATACGTATTTGTTCTATCTCTCTCTCTCTCTCTCTCTCTCTCTCTCTTCCTATACAGATTTACAATATCCTACTTCCTTTCTCTCTCAAACACTGTGCAAATACAATGGCCCAGATTGTACAGTTGTCGTCTCTCAAGAGTTCAACCCTTCATCTCCAGCATGGGTCCCGCAAGGATAGCAGCAGAGTCAATTTTCCCATGCAATGTTGCCAACACGCACAGCCCTATTTTGGTGTGATTACCTCATGATTTGAGGGGATAATTCATTCTTCATGCCCCTCAGTACCTTAATGTATATACTAATAGTGGCAACCAGGGTGCCAATCACTCTTGACTAGATATTTGTGGACATGTAGTTACTGTGGATGAGTGCATTTACAATGGTTAGTGAACAACCATCTGATAGCAACCGATGCCTTTCAGTCCTTACTACTGTGGACTGCATTTATATTGGTGATTCAGATAAGAAACTCTATCAAGCAGGCCACAGATAACTTGACTGTTTTTCTTTTTTTTTTCTTCACCCACATTTTCTCTGTAATAAAACTGCTTCCCAGCTTGTGTCAAGCTCAAGTTTAACACTATATAGCATTTTGTCCATTCTCTGTGTTTTCTGTTCTATACTCCCCTTTGCTTTATTCTCAAATTTCTTTTCTGAAAAGATGTAGGTAATTTTTTTTCCAGGTTTGAAAATTCTAAAAGAACATGAAGACCATATGGAAACTCTGAAGAGAAAAAAGTAATCTACCAACTACAGGCCTCTCATCAAGAACAGAAGATGTGTGGATATTTAGGTAAGGACACTCCACAGCTACCAAGGAGAATACAATACATATTACATATCATAGAGTCAAGCAGCTGTGTAGGAGCTGTGAATTTTTGCTAATCAGAAGCAAATGAACAAAAAAAGCCTATCAGACCACATTAAGTGACCAAGTTTCATCAGTAAAAACTGGCAGAACTTCACATTGTTGAGAAAATGTGGTAGAATAGGTCCCAGATATATCTTAAAGAGCACTTAATACAGAAATATGACCTTCTGAATTTCTTCTCAAGAATTTGAAGTACTGGAGAACAATTTCCCTTGTAGCCTGGCTCACAAGAGAATTTAAACTTGAGCAACTGACATGATGGCTCCTCCTCAGCCTCGAATAATCTTACTGGAGGAGCCTTATTGAAAAAAACATGGGCTTAAATTTAGTTCATTGGAACAGCAGGTCTTACCTCTGATGTCTCTTGGGTGTTTTAATGACATTCACCTCAGGTTGATCCCTATACAGATAGATGTCATAAGACATCACTGGGAACTTGACCACCTGCAGAAGTGGCATACATGATTCCTCTCCCAAAAGGATGGCTAGAAGTAATTAATTTTCTTCAACATGAAACACCACGAGCATGCACACATTTAAGACTTCCAGGGATCTTGTGTAAACAGAAGTACATTGCAAATGAGAAGTGCATTTATACTATTTTTATTATTGAAAGCAGTGGAAACACAATCTTGGGGCTGTTTACCAGTGTCAAAATCCCTTTTTCATAGACCTAAATGCTACACTCTCTTTTCACGAGACAGGGGCACAACTGTTGCTACCAATCTTGGTCCTTTACAATGAGAACTACAGACCTTTGCTCACGAAAAACTGTGAACTGAGTGTCTGAGAACTTAAACAGGTTCCATGACCTGCTAGATTAGACAACTTCAAAATTACCTTTTCTATCCAATCCCAGCTGACATTCTGGTGGAACGGGAGGTAGACTCTTAGGACTCTTACCTTACAAAACCCAGATAACCTGAGACAGTTGCCCCAAGTTGTCCCTGCCCTCCAAGAGGCCTGTCCCCGGGAACAAAACCTACTTAACTAAAAATAGTTTGATATTGTGATTTCCAAACTGTTGATCTCTGACCAGAAGGAGCAGAAATGACTGGAAGCAATGCTAATACAATGCAGTGACTCCAGGGAACATCTCTATCCTCCATCTGAGTCAGGGGACACTTTCAATGAGGAAAATCCTGAAGAAGTCATTAGATAATCTGTGCTGCAGACAGGAACGGCAGAGGATTTGGCCCACGCAAAGGGATTTAGTCACGCAATTTCTCTTACCAATAGAATTTGTATGACTGACTATTACCACAGCATACTGAAAATGTACCAAGAGCGTCCTTCAAAGCTCACAACACATGTGTTCCTGTGTAACCTGCTCTAGGTGACCCTGCCTTGGCAGGGTGGTTAGACAAGATGTTCTCCAGAGGTCCCTTGCAACCCTAACAACTCGGGATTTTGTGAACTCAGTAAAATTAAATCATGTATAGTTCTAAACCATTCATACTCAGTTCTCACATCTCAATTCAAATTTGGCTTAGCTTCCAACTACTTTAGTGATAATACCTCATGTTTCTGTACTAAGGATACTGAAAGCAGTAGCTCAGGACAGGAATAGCAAGGTTTTCTCAGGTCAACAAGGAAGTTGCATACCACAGCAGTTGAGTTGAGATGATTTGGTCTTTGTTTAGGCAATACTCTTGAAATCTGAGAAATCTTGATGAACAGGAAGGCAACCTTGTCACCTCTCTTACTCTTTTTTTAAAAAAAAATTAAATTGTCATTAAAACAAAAATGAAAGTTTATACAGAACAGAAAGTTTATACTGTACAGAAGTAACAGTAAGCCACATGGATGCAAACTAAAAAAACAGGTAGTTTCTCATTGTGTTTCATGGTGCTACAGTACGTCCCCAGTGCATTGCAACCTCGCCATTGCAACCCCGGCGATTTGTGATATAAATTTCCTGCAGTCTGGTTTCAAGCATTAGCGAGGTCCCCTGGCTGATGCATGCACAAATGCCTCTGTTTTGTTGAGGGGCGGTGCCGGCTCTCCCTCTGGAGCGGGACTGGAGCCCCATGGGGAGGACGTGTGGTTTCTGTGGCTCGCCGGGGGCTGTGGGATGGGGACGGCCACTGTAGAAGTCAGAGCAGNAACTGTATTTGCTTTATGCTGAACTTTATTGCCTTTTGCATGCTTTGAGTTTACAGGTGTACTTCAGACATTCTTACAATCATGTGTAATGTCTAATGTGTAGAGCTATTTATCTTGTGGTTTGCCTTCAACTACATGAGGGATATGAACTGAAAAAACCCTTACTTCCATGTCATCAGGTTCAATGCACTTGAAAGTGCATGCAAGACATCGGGCCTAAAATAGTAAGTTTAAATGGAAGAAGGACAGAGGTCTTACTGCATTCTAGCAAAAAGATCTCCTTTATATTAAGTGAAATAAACTAATGGAGAAAAAAACTGACATATTTTAAGGTATGTAAAGAATACTTCCAGTTCAGTTCTACATTCCTGGGGAAGCCACAACTCCTCATGACTCCAGACAAAGTATGTCAATGAAAGTAATGTGGGATAGCTCCCTCTGGCCTCTGCTGTACAAATATTTCTGCACATGTCAAACTTTAAGAATAGAATATTTCTAAGTAAATAAATTGGGATACTATGTATTTCCAAAACAATATGGAGTTCTAAACCTTATACCATCTCTACATTGAATTACTTATGAAAACTTGTTTCACAATGAAGTGAAAGATAAAGATTTTTTTTTTAATTGTCTCCATCTTACTCGTCTTTTTGGATTAAAGGACTCTCTTTTTGGATTAAAAATCTCAGTACAGAAAAGTAAAGAAAAAAGTAAAGAAAAGCATATACACTGTTTTAATAATCAGAATCTGAGGCTCTCAAGAGCTTTGGAAGAGTCTTCATTTTGGCTTGGTCATACCTGTTATCTCTCTTCCTCTGTTCATACTCAGAATTTCAACACCTGTATGACTTCATAACCACAAGTGTAGGGCAAATGAAAGTAGCACCCCTCACCTGGCCTTAAAATTCCCACTCAAAATTATGAGATGAGTGGATATGCTTTAAAAATTCTGTTATATCAGTATTTTTTCACTGTACCCTTATTCCAGGGGTAGTCTCACCACAATTTTTTCCCTTATTTTTATCTCATAGTTGACATTTTACAAATTATTTTGGAACTGCTGAACCATGGAAATATTTTTATTGTCAAAAACATGAATGGTCAAATAATGACTAGCTTTCACACTTTGCCTCCTATTTATTTTATAATCTAGTTGAGATACTAAATTTAGCTGTTAACTAATAGACTGTTTGTTCTGGGAAATAACTTATTTTCCACTCCTGCACACAGACTTCATGAAAGTCTGGCTGTAAATACATGAATATAAACATATCCCTTCTTGGTGTAATCATGTACATTTTTACTTGAATCTCCATGTGGATTTGGAATATGTTTATGAATAGAGCTTGTTTTCATGTAAATGGGATCAAGCAGTACCTCTGGTGAGGTATTCAGAGAATCAGACAATATTACCCTCGCTGGGAACACTTCAATAAAAATTTATCCATGTGCCTAATATTTGAACTCTGATTTTTTGCTTTCTAGTTCTCTGTTCTACTCTCAGTTTTTATTGACTGACAATGAGCTATATGACGGTGTTAAACTAAATGCAATCTATTCTATCTGTTTTTATCATGGCATATTTCAGGTTTCAGCCAAGGAGCTAGAAGAAAAGAGATTTTTTTTTTCTTTTGCCTTCTCAACAGCAGCGCAAAAAATTCAGAGAGCAAAAATCCTACCAACAGTTCTCAAACTGATTCTATATCTCAGAAGAGGAATACATGAAAATGAAAAGATGATTTGAGTTTGATAAAGCTGGAACATTTCTTTCCCCAGCCTTTTCATGTACCAGAAAACCTAGTGTCCATAACTAAAAGAATTATTTCTAAAAGAAACAATGAAGAAATTCTCATGCTTATTAAGAGATATATATATATATATATATGGGCACTTGCAATAAGAAAATAGAGATAATTTGTGAATAAAACCATATACTTTAAATGAATGTGCACATTTCTGTTTATGTTTTTAGAAATCTATAAATATTTATACACTTTCCTTCATCTTAAGTGCTTCAAAATAAATGTACAAAATGCAGGAATTGCAAATGCATTATGTATTTTACCTGTCATGTTTGATTCTTTGTTTCCTAAAGAAACTACACTATTTCCAAACAGGCTGGAGGAGTATTAGGCAAGAATATTACTGAAAAAAACAACTTAAGTCTTGCTCCACTCTGCTGTACTCCCAGCACAAATAGGATGACATGGTGTGAGTATCAAGAATACAAGAGACAGCAGAGCCAGGTTGTTTTGATATTTGTGTGAAGAACAAATTTAACTCTAAATCTCTTGGCAAGACCTTGCTTCACCCACATAATCTGGAGAACATCCATATGCGAGCCTTGTCTAAGCCTCCGAGAAGACTGCTGTCCTCCTGCTCATGCCCGCCAGCGCTCTGATCTGACTTTCATACTTAATCTGATCTAATCCTGTCCAGCATTAACTTCATCTGTGCAATGAAACCTGGAGTATCCATTCTAATATTTGGTGAGGAAGGCATTTACTAAATTACTTGCTGAAATCATATGGTGTTGTTTAGCTCCTTATTTTAATCAGATGATGCATCTCTGAGGCACATTATCAGCGATTAGTTAGAAACCTTTCTCCGTCCTTTTTGGGAACAAAGAACTTTGATAAAATTAAATGCTAAGAGGAATGAAGCGCTGTTGCATTCTGTCAACAAACAGGTATTAGAAAATGACAAAAGATCACTGAACACACTTTCACCAGCACTACAAAAAATCAGTAACTTTTCCGAAAAGAGTTTGCTTAAATAGCAAAATATGAAAGAAATAAAATGCTTTAGAGGAATAGTTCATATAAAGTCACTTAAAAAGAACATTGTTTAAAAAGGCAATAGACAGCTTGGTACTTCCCTTTGTCTTTTCCATTAACTATTTCTTAGGAAGGCACAGAAATTTGCTGAACTGAGCTGTCCTAGGAAGTCCCTTTTTCAGAATTTGGTCTCTCACAACAGTTGCACATCACAAAACATAAATAGCTTTTTGTTTGTTTTAGACATTTAAAGGGTCAAGAGCAAATATCCATGAAGGGAAAACAGATTTGTTTAAAAATACCCACTTTTCTAAATAAAATTTGCACTGCTTTTTTTTTCACATTGTCTACATTTATGTAATACAAATAATTAATAATATATCATTTTAAAACTAGCATGCAGCAAAACCAGCACAGCACAATCCCACAAACGCAGTATCAGAAAAGGGTTGTGTCAATAATCAAATCTATTTGCATAAATTATTAAACAATGTATCATACTGCAACATGTATCTACCTTTTCATAAATTAAGTGTGGTACTCTTATTTTGAACTCTCTTATAATTAACATGTGCCTGTGTAAATAACATAAAGCCTATACATACAAATATTGATGTTGAATTGATTTAAGGAACAGAATGTAGTAGTATGGGAAAAGAGGTTTTAAAATCTCTTTTTCCTTGGAAAGATATTCCAGGAAGCAAAAAATATATCCCCTTATATCAATAGTCAGATCTTTCCTAAGAAGTAAGCTAATTGAGCTGTTTGTGTTGATAAACTCCCTTTTCTCCAGACTGTTCCTCACTGAGCCATAATTATTTGCAATTTGCCTAAGTCGTCCATTTACTGATACGTCAAGCATGAAACAGAGGCAATTCCAGAAAATGGAAATGCTTCTCAAAATCAATCTTTGGGAAATAATGTGGTAGAAGTTACTGTGTGATAGAAGACTACCTTATAACTGTCACATGGAGATGAATATTAATTTGTTGAGGTTAAGGTGGCTTTGTGCTTCATTTGTTGACTTTGCTTAGCCATCAGCAAGCAGCACAGTACAATTACTCCAGCAAAGCTATTTTTCTAACATGAGTTTTATGATTTTTATGTACTTACCAGTCAGCACACATAACAATGTCAAAATGTCCTTCCAGTTGAGAGACATCTGTCTCATTATCCCATCGTAAAATGCTAGAGGAAAAAAAGATTTAAAATAAAAAGAAAAGAAAAAAGGACTTACATTTTTCATCTTGAGATTTTTAAAGTACTAATATTATTCTTATGTGACATCAAAGTGTTTTAAAGAGTGCACACTCATTACTTTCAAAGATGAATGTGAAAATCTTATTCTGTATATTTTTAATATTTTAAATCTCAAAGCAAAAGAGCTATTTTTCATTAAAACAGAAAGGCACTCCACGCAGGTTCTAATGAGTGCCTTTCTGAATTACAGGCACATGCACAGCTTCAGATTTTTACCCCTCAACACTACTACATGAGGAAGTGAACTCAAAGTATTGACAATATGAAGCACAAATCTGCAGAACAGATGTGAATTCATGGATCTCTGTTGCATCTGGCAGGTAAGTCAGTTGGTGAAGCATTCACTTGGGCTGGAGGGAGGAGGGAAAGGGGTGAAAAAAATGCCAAGCTTAACTTCAATGCCAGCCACGTTGCCTCAGGCAAGCTTAAAAATACAGCAGTGCTGACTCTGTCAACACCTATTCTCTCATAGGTGATAAGCTATTAAATTCTAAGGTATCCAGTAGTAAGCACAAATTCACATATGGACAAAGTTCTTCTTTGTTGATAAATGCTGCTGATTTATGTAGCTGCCACAAAGAATTTCACTACTTTACTCCCATCTAAAAAAAAAATAGCAACTAGTACTGGAATTTACTGCATACTTTAAATATCACTACCCTGAAGATTCGAAATTGCACTTCTATTTCTAGGCTATTTAAAAAAAAAGGAATATATCCTCCTTTTTCATTTCCTGGTTATTTATAATAGAAAGTAGATAAATATTTATGGAAAAAGCACTCGTGGGGGAAGGGTCTAATCTGATCTTGTCAGGTTGTGCATGCTTATCTCAGTTTTGTATGAGTCTTGACCAAATAGACCCTTTAGTCTTCCCACAGCTATAATCTACTTCTGGTTAAAAGCCATCTCCATTCACATTCTACTCCTAATATTTAACTGAGGATCAGTTTATAATGTGGTCATTCAGAAATGTTGCCTAAGTACACAGGAATAAAGTACATTGACCATACTGTATGCAAAAAAGATTCATAAATATGCAGATATATACATACAGAGAATTAAGGTATCACAGTATGCATGTACATGTGCATGGACAAAAAATTTTGAGGCAGAATGCTTTTAAATCACGGAAATTCTAAAAGGAGAGGCCCAGTTGGTCGGAAAAGCGTTGATTATGTGGGGCTCAATGTAACTGAACAGATCAGGACTCATTAGCCCATTTTCCCTCCTGGAATTTACTGTGACAATCCAAAGACAGAAAAGAGTAGATTAATTTAATTTTTCCCCCTCAAATTGAAAGTAATCCAGATTTTAGAAGCCTAGGTAGTTTTGCACACTGGCACGCAGCAGGCATCCAGTAGTGGAAAGTGACAAAGGAGAGTTCTCACTCTCAGCTGCTGGCTGCCTGCTGGCTACCAGCAGCTTTTTAAACCCTGTTTCCGTGGAAACTTAGGTTAGAATGGTGAAAATTAGGTAAAGGTAAGTTTTGTGGGCTTAAAGCACGCACTCTAATACTTTAAGAATCCTGAAGCAGAACTGGAAATTGGTGGAAGAACTGTGAAACTTAAAAGGCCACCTTTGGTTCTCATTGCTACAGAAACAGAGATCTGAGTAGTACCACTATGGAGATTTGAATTCTGATTTTTTTAACCCATATACTGTATTTACTATACTTTACACACGCAGTTTGGAAGGCACCACAGGTGCCTCCTCCTGGGGGAGAAAAAAAAAAAAAGGAAACAACCCCCCCTCCCCAAGATGTTAATGTCACGTTTCTGCTGAGCATCCAAAATAGAGCATTTTCTGTGCACACCTACTGTAGATAAGAAGCGTTTGTGTGGATAGGTAGATGCTCATAAACCACGGTGCTGAGCAAAATATGGAACTGAGGGGCTGCCAGGCGCATGAGCAGTGCTGCAATTTGACTGATGTGTACTGTTAGAAGGAGGGAGCTGAGGGCCTCACACAGGGTAGCAGTGTTCAGTCTAAGGTTGGACTCCAGGATCTCAGAGGTCTTTTCCAACCTAGTTGATTCTGTGGTCTTCCTCCATTTTCCTGATGTAGTACCAGGACTGGTTTTGGTGTCTAGCTTCTGTACAGTTGCTTTCCTGAAGACATCACAATTATGCAATGGCCAATGACAAATTTACACCTAAGATTTTAGAATTGACTTTGCTGTAAATTTTCCAAAAGTACAGAAAAATCTTTATTTCTTCGGGAAAATAAAAGTTAATTTCTATAAAATAAATACCAACAGGACTCATTCTGATAACCAAGTAAACTAAAGACAATTTCTCTGAAATAACTACCTACAATTTCTCTAAAATAACTACCAGGACTCATCCTGATCTTACTCAGAATGTATGCACACTGATGAGAGAGCTGGAACTACAAGCTGTGTGTAGCTATCTTTAGCTAAGTGCAAGTATGACTAGTCAGGGAGGCACAGCCAGAGGATATGAAGCACAGTACTGACTGCAATCTTTAAAATTGTTTCACTGGCTAACTTTGCGCTACCTTATCTATTCAGCTCTTCCACAAATTTGCAGGAGCTGCAATTGAACATCTGCAGCTGCATCTATAAAGCAGACATGACCCCACATATCAGGGAATCAGAATCAATTCTGCTGAGAGTCAACACCGTTACATCATTAACAGTGATGTCAGAAACAGTCTGATTCTGAATCAGCTGGTTTGAATTCTAATGCTAATGAAAGCAGTAAATCATCCTCAGGAGTATATAAATACTATCAAGTAGCCATTCGAGTTTTTGTAATCCAAACACAGTTTCTGGGTATAAAGTACAGAAAAACACACTGATATTGAAAAACAACCCTGAAAAAGGTAAAGAGGTATATTGAAATGCATATATCTGTATGTAGTAAGGAGATTAGGAACAATAATCTTTTTACGAACTAATGGGGATGTGACTCTTGGTCTTAGTGAAGAAATACTGAAGGCATCATGTAGTAGAAAAGCACTGCTAGGAAATCCAGAAAAGTGGTAGCAACAGAAATCTGAAAATCTCAGTTTTATGAAATTTCTTTTTAAAAAATAGAAGTGTGAAAATAGGACACCACAAAAAGTCTCTAAAATCACAAGTATCATGTTGAGTGCCAACATGAAGAAAATACAAGCCTTATTAATATTTTCCACTTGTTTCTTTCCAGTGATTCTAAATTAGTTGACATAAAACATTTTTTAATAAAACCACTTTTCTTTCAGCAAAGTAAGTTTTAAAGCAATAATATTTTTATGCCTTTCTTTTGAGGGAAGGTTCAACAGTAATAACAACTGAAATGATTTCACAGATTTTCCAAATGTGCTTCACTCTTTGTTTCTGTCCAAGCCACCCACCTTCAATGGCTTTTTTTGCTAAAACAAAACAAAACAAAAACCAAAGAACCAACATACTTAGGGTTTTTTAAAGCCCACTCGACATTATTTTGCACTGGCTTATTTAACTGATGCAGGCTTAGTTTGTTACAACTGAAAATAGACAGCTGAGTTTCAGCAGGCAAGGGTCTGAAATGCAACAAAGATATAAAACATTTGGGAGCTTTTTTTTTTTTTTTGGCTACAATTAGCTACATTTTCATTATAAATTAAATAGAATGCAATAGAAAAGCACTACTGCACTTTTCAGCTACTACTTAGGTCAAAGTGATGGTGGTTGATACTCGATACCCACTAAGGCTTGCTTTACGGTCTGTATCAAATGAATTTGACCAGTTTTCAGAGGAAAAATACCCACATCATGAACTTATTACTATAATTAGAAAACTTGATGGTAGTCTGAGCAAAAAGGACAAGGACTGAATGAGCTATGGAGAATGAACTACCCTCTCACATGCAGCAGTGGCTTTTCCAGGTCAGGGATAAAGCCTGCTATCAAAATAGTCGGAGAAAAGAAAAGATGTATTGTTGCTTTAGTTTCCTAGGCTGTCAACCTTACATCATTCTAAAGCAACAAATTCATTATAAAAGCCCCAAACAATACAAAACACAAACAATCAAAGAAATTCTTGCTTTCCCCCTGCCCCCGATTTATCTTTTAAATTGACAAGAAAGCCAGAAAACATGATTAGGTTTTCTGGCTTATTAAATTATCATAATTTACAAGAATTATGATAATAGAACAAAAAGATCATGTAAGAAAATAGAGAATTTAACTACAATAATGCATCCCCCAATAACCCCATGTATTTCAAAGAAAAAACCCCACAAGAATGTAGGAAATGTTGCAGGGATTGTTAGGGCAGCCAAGGCTTTCCCCTGTACAGTAATTCTAATTTATGGAGTATAGCCTGACAAATGTCAACACTCTTTCCCTTACACTGGTAAGGTACCTCAGCAATCTACAACAAAAGAACTGATTTTAGCAGGTTTTTACTTCTCATACAAAATTCTTCACTACTATTATTATTCAACTTATGCTATTCAGTGTTTGTAGTGTGTCTAGGCAGGTAACTTAAATGAGAAAAAACAGGTTAAGTCTCTGATTGTTAAAACTTGAAACATTTCCAAGTCCCTCTGAGATGTTCTTGTGCTGAGTGGCACAGGCTAGATCAGTTCTCAAATTAGCAGAAAAGTAGTCATGCAGATAAAGACAAAAAAAATCAAAATTAGCAAAAAAGGATAAAAGACATGAAAGCCTTACTTGCTTCAAAATGTATTAGTAGTTTTAATAAGGATTAAAAAACCAGTTCCAATTAACAGATGCACAGCTACCAAGAACCCCTATCTACCCACCACTTCTTTTCATATTTTAATTTAAGCTTCAGCCTTTGAAAAGCATTATCATTGGAAAGTCTACAGGTTCAGGTAAAAGATTTTGTCTGGGGGTTTATATGACTTTTACTATGACATTAGACAAGCAAGTTCATTAACACGTTAATGAAAGGTATCATCAGGATCTTTTTCCATACCTTGATCTCTGTTTGAGATTCCTTAGTTTTCCATGAAGTTCAAGAGGATGGTTTTAAATCTAGCAATAGAGACAATGTGTACACCTATCATTACAACTCCTCTGAGGAGTCTTGTAAATTTGCCTACTATAATTTCCCCATGATTCTTATTATATTTTCATGAGGTAGCTCTTACTTCTCCACCATCTTTCACCTTCTGCATTTCTTACTTCGACTGCTTCACTTCGCTTTGTATTCTTACCCATTGTTTCATTACCTACAGTGCATACCTCGTTTGAAGGGAGCAAAGTTAAGTTTTCAACCACAGGTACCCAACATCAGCCATTCCTTTCCTCTCAATATTTCTATGCAGTTTGAATGTGATATTTACAATTGCTGATGAACACATTCTTCTAACAATGTCCTTGCAGGTTTCAGTAACTTACATGTCACTTGATCTGCTCATGCTAAAGTATACCACTGATTTTCCCCAGCTTGGCTCAAAATCTGCACGTTATCTTTAAACCTTTCCCACATTTCTGATAATTTCACAATGATCCACCTCAAGTTTTTATTCCACTGAATTTTATTTCGGGGCTATCTCGTTCATAACTACCCATTTCTCCACTTCATACTGTGTGTACAGACATTTAACTCAGTATTTTTCACAGCTTCAGTGAGTGAGAAGCTCATTACCTCTGAAGTATCACAAGACATTGTAACCACATTTTCTGGATCCCTTTGGACATAACCATTAATTCCAGCCTGTAATCTGTATTTAGCTTAGACTTTTCTCTGCATCTGCATACTCAGCTCTGTTGTTTATTCCCTTTGCATAGCATCTCTAAGAAGTTTCTTACTAATCCACTCAAACTCTTGACCATGTCATCATGACTTATATCTAAACATCACAATACTGCTCTCTCTGCTCTTGGAAAATGAAACCTTGTCATATTAATATTTATTCAGTAGGCTGCTGCAAAGGTTGTTTTTCTTGCCTACAACCCTGATCTTGTCACCTTTCTATGTACTCTTACAGGTAAGTTGCAAGTTGTCCTTTCCAAATGCTTCACAACACTTCACTTCCCTATTTTTTATATCTCATTCAATATTAAAATGCCAAGTCCCTTCTTTAATCAGCCCTAATGTCAGCCTACGCCTTCCACTTAACTTTTCAAGCAAACACCTGTAAAATTTTCTCCCACCATGTTATCCATGACCGTTCAGAACCTTACTCTATCATCCTTGAAACTGTCCTTTAAAATAGCACCTACAAAAACCAAGAAGAGACAAGGCTGCTCTTGTGCCTCCAACTCTGTCTATCATACTGAGTTCAGTTCCCCCTGCTGTCCCTCCTCACCGTATCTATCTCTGGTTTTAGACCACAGTTTCTCTAACAAAACCTGTCCTTTTGCTCTGCATTTATATAATGTCTATTACAACAATTCATGATGAACCCCTACGCCATTAACACAGTAATACAAAAGAAGAAAAAAATTACCAAAACTAACTATGGGCCCATTCTAACTTGAGATATTCTATGAACCCATCTAGGTTTTCCTGCTTAAAAGTTTCCTTCTAAAAGCGTATGATAAAGTTACACACTTCCCTTATTCCTTACTCTAAGAACACATTTTCAGTCCCTTATTTTGTACAATATATTTTGCTAAAATTCAGATAGGAACATAATAGTTTTGTCTTCAAAAATAGCAGTTCTAACACACATTTGCTCTGTATTCAAAAGCTGCTAAATTTTGGGGGCATAATTACTGCAGGTAAATACAACTGTTGTAGAATAAATTTTTCCATTTTGTTGACACTTCACAACCCAAAATTCAGCACAAGTATGGCTATTTATTTGAAAGAAGATTCCCGCCAGGGAGAAAGTGTTAAGAGTTGGACTCGATGATCCTTGTGGGTCCCTTCCAACTCAGAATATTCTGTGATTCTGTGATTCTGTGAAGTGAGAATATCTTGCATAAAAATGCTATTAATGAAAAACCAGTAATGGTTGTCAATTTGCCTTTTTACACCCCTCCTCTACATCAATTAGTAAAATTGATGTAGTAAATCAGTCTTTAATTGGAGACTGACTACAGTTTTTAGCAAGGTTTATGTAATACATTTGGAAAAAAATAGAATGGTTCTATTTTTTATACCGTATCATTCTAATTCAGAATGATACGGTATAAAAAATACATAAACATGTGGCACAACCATACCGGCAAGATTAGTCATTTGCATAAAAACATGAAGGAAAAGAAGACAGTTTCTTGTTCTTTGGAAAATAATCCATCCATGAATATGGGGAGGATAATCAAGGGAACCAGAAATAAAAATACAAGATCGTGAAGTGAAACAGGCAGGTCTAGAAGGGCTGAATGGAGGGAAAAATTAAAAATAGCAGAGAAGATATAATTCACAGGTGGTTAAATTTTGAGGGCAGAAGGGATCACAATAAACTCCCAAGATTTCAAATTTCTCTATCAAGCCCATGTATCTCAGGAAATTAATACACGTTTCAGAAAGATATCCATTATTCAAAGATATTCATTGCTTAAGAAACTATCACTTCCCATGGAAAGATGTTGTAATGTATTATCATTCTGTCAAATCTCTTTTTTTATTAGACTGAATTTGCCTAGCTTCAATTTCTACATCTTGTTACATGCTTGTAAGCTAGATTAAAGACTGATCTTCTGTTAAAGGGTTTTTTTTTTCCTCCACATGAGACTTTCAGACCAAAATCAATTCATTTCTTAAAAATCCAGTCATTTCTTTGACAAGTAAAGTAAACAGAGCCCTTTAACTCTCTCCTTTACAGATCCTGCCCATTTCCAAGGGCACTCTTCTGTCCTTTTCCTGAACCTCAACTATTTTTATTATCCTTGGTTAATGTCTGGGGTACTATTAACTGAATATGAATGAAATAAATAAACATAACACTGTAAGCTTCACATTGTCCAAAATTTAAGTTTGTCATGGCTAAAATTAGTTAACAGTGCCTGTGAAGGAGAGAGTGTAAGATGCACTTGATGACTGACAATTAAGGTAGAGCCAAGGTAGACAAGGAAGGGTAGATGTAACGGGTTTTACCCTGGCTGGANACAAAAATACAATGGTGACAACATAAACCTGGAAACAATAAAGTTGGCTAAAATGATGGTTACAAAAGGGACCACAGGAATACGACAAATAATCTTTGATTCTGACAACTCAAAGACATTTACCTTTAAAGCCCTGGGAAGAAAGATTTAAGTCTTCTCATTTCAGTGGTCTGCCCCTAATGTTTTTGTACAGCCCAAGAGAGTACAATAGGAATAGAGCATGCTTTTGAAACTAAAAGGAGACCATCATGAAATAGTCAAAGACTTGAGCAAGAATTACAGTATCCTTTGAATTTCATGGGGGTGCACAGCTTTGAACATGTGCCACCCTGGCCAGGAACACGGCTTTGAGCCACATCAGTCCTGGACAGGAGCGTGGCTTTAAGCCCTTGCCGAGGGCTGCCCCTGCACTCCCGTGGCAAGGTTGACACAGTGTGTATAAAGCATACACTCATAAGGGATGGAGTCTGGCCAACCCCTGAGCAAGTCGCCCTGCCATGTGGGGCATGCCAGTCCTGTCCCTTGGCATGGGCCAGTCCTACTCCTGGCCCGATAGTGGCAGTCTGTGCATGCACACATGGAAAAATGCTGCAAAGAATTGAGGAAAGACTATGGCGTCTTCGCTGGAAATAATACTCTGAAGATGTAAGGGAGCAAAACTTGATGCCCGAGAAGGTGATGGATTACTTCATTTTAAAGAATACAATGTCATACTTTTAGCTAACACCTAGCTTTTCTCCTGTTATTATTCCAAATACATACGAATTTCTTTACAAAGCTTGCTAACTTTTCAGGTTTTTTCTCTTTACGTATTCTTATCTCGTCCCATAAAGAAGACAGACAAACCTACAATGCAATTTAAAATGTCCTTTATTAAGTAAACACAACTGGGTAAAATACAAAAATAGGAGAGGCTTGGAAATTTGTGAAAGTTAGCTGGTATGGCTAAACATTAAAAATGTTATTAGAAACAAGATGCGATTCCTCCAAAAGATGAAATTGCACCCAATTGAAGAAAGAATCACAAATCAGAAAATTAAATATAATAATAAAATTAGGCAGGTAAAAAAGGAGTGTACTCTTCCTTTTGTGCTAAATCTTCCTGCCAGCTGATAACTGAGATAAGGAATGAGCACTCACAGAAGATAACATTTTAGAGACGTGAAATCAATTCTTTGCCTCAGTGCAAAAATTTATTTCACTGTAGAAGAAACTAGACATTTAAAAGGAAGTCCTGATTTATAAACTTTGAGCTCTTCCAAGGTGTCAACAAGTAGTCAGATAAGAGTGATCTGGGTAATGCAGCCTGCTTCCGATTCCACAAAGCCATTGGCAAAGACCCTGACTAACAACATTTTAGGAAAATAGGCTGTCACTGGACAGGAGTCCTGACATGGCAAAATAATAGAACAAAAGACAGAACAGGATAGTAGCAAATGGTCAATTCTCACAGCGGAGGGAGATAA
This sequence comes from Pitta sordida, assembly GCA_013390025.1. Lineage (NCBI taxonomy): Eukaryota > Metazoa > Chordata > Aves > Passeriformes > Pittidae > Pitta > Pitta sordida. The sequence goes on from WEKX01011291.1 coordinate 21,193, forward strand.
TCAGCTGAGTTCCCTTAGGATCTGTTCTATTCAACATGTTTACAAGAGATGAGCACTGAGGTGGCAAAGTTTGCTCATGTTAAGAAGTCATTCAAGATAGTGAGGAAAAGAGCAGACTGAAGGATTGCAGAACTGTGAAACTGAGTAATTGGACAATAAAATGACAGATGAAATTCAGTGTGGATAAATGCAAAGTGCACAACGGAAAAACTAATTCTTGCTTGATACATTAAATGAAGGTCTCCAAACTGACCATCACTGAAAAGCTCCTGATGTTGTGACAGACAGTGCCATGAAACTATTAGTGCTATGCTCAACTGCAGTGAAAAAGCAAATCACCGTTAGACATTTTTAGAAAGGGAACAAAAAGCATAATTATTCCACTACATATACCTATTTATGCACACTTTGAATACAATACTGATCACAGTCATCTGAAAACAAGTAGACTGAAACCAAAAAATATATGTAGCAGGTCAAGTACGATCAGAGGTATGGAATTATTTCCTACTGAGCTGAGTTTTTCTGTGCTAGAGCTACAACTTCACAATAGACATGAGCAGACAGATTGTTCATTGTATTTTCCCACACATACATGAAAAGATAAATTCAGTAAGCAGGAACCAGGAGCCTTTTCTTCCTAACCAAAAATCAGGAAATGTTCATTTTGGCAGCTTCCTCCTTACCAATGGATGCTGCTATGCAAGAGACCAGAAAAGTAGAAGGAAGAAAGGGATTATTTTCAAGTTTCTAAGGTGACAAATACAATAAATTCAATAAATATGTTTTTTTAAAGTTTGAGTTTAGCAATATTCAGGTCATTTTGAGGAATGAAAACAGTGAGACTTTATTAAGGCAGTCACACTTGTACATGATCCACTGAAATTAGGAAGGTTATAAAGTTGGCATATTTGAAAAACACTGCAGTAAGGTGAAATATTCACATGCAGGTAGATACAGAGCAAGAGGCAATTAGTATAAGAGCAGAATCAGGAAACTATAATTCAGGGCTCTGTCACTGAAACCTCATCCACTATTATACTGGATGCCATTCAGTATTTCAAAATACTTATTTTCTTTATAGGTTTAGTTCTGGAAGCTTGTAAATTCATTATATTTGTCAGGAACACCAACATCTCAGAGAATCTCTAAGGAGAAGGAATTGTCCCCTCTGCTCATATGGTCATTCATTCTTGATGTGGATTCTAAAGATGACTCTTGAATGAATAAAGAGTATGTTAGACTCTATTACTATTCAAACCAAAGTGTGCACAAGCATTTCTAATAGGTGATGGGTTGGACTTGATGACCTCTATGGTCTTTTCCAACCTTACTGATTCTGTGATTCTGTGTGATTCTCTTACTGACTTGATGCTGCATGTACTTGCTTACACTCTTAAGTGGCATGCAATCTCTTTGAAAGTCTTAGAAATCTTAGAAAAACAAACTTCTCCACAGCTAAAACTTCACAGCTCCCATGTCAGCAACTAGAATATAACTTTTGTTCTTAACAGATTCAGTCTTAGACAAGGGAATCTGAAGGAAGAACAAATTCCCTGATAAATAAGACAGACTGAGTCTGTTAACCTGCAGAATGTACTGCAAGCCTTCCTCTTCGGAAAAGCTCTTCAATCATGACATTTGTAATAAAAACAATTCTCCAAAATTCTACTACTCAAACAACTGCTTCAGGATTATTTCCACATTAAAACAACGGAATATTTCCACATTAAAACAACTAGAAGACAAAGATTCCTTGACTTTGTTATTGTTAATTTAATAATTGGTGGACAAGTTGAAAACAAAGATACAATGGATGTGAAACCAGTTATAGTCGATGGTACAAAGACTGTTATCAGGATAGCTTATAGACTAAATTATAAGGTAAATGACAAGATTCATGGATAATTTTTGAACAGTGAAAAAAAAATTGTCAAAGCCAGACATGGCATTAATACCCTTCACTATGGCAAGACATTACTCGTAACTTGGTGGTATTACTGTACCTATTTCCCATAAATGTAAGCAAGAAATCCTGAGCATACTCATGAAAACTAAAAATAAAATAGAATTGTATATCCACTGCTGAAGTAAACTGTTTACTAAATATCTATTATTACATTATAACACGTAGTATGACAAACTGCCAGTTTGGCTTACATTACTGTATTTTTAAACAATAATCAAGACTTGGCAGAGAGCTAGATAAGTGCTCATTTACTGCATTTTGTATAAATCGAAATAAATAAATGTATGGCAGGTTGTCCTAATCTAACTTCTCTTGGCTGATACTGGATTGTTTCTTTTTGCACTATACATGTTTTGGAATATTTACCAAGTGTAGACTAACATGTCTGGAACAGTCATAAATTGACTCTCATACTGATAATTTTTGCTCCAGGAAGAGTAAAAGACCCTGATGTAAGATGTAAGGGTGCAGTGAGAAGGGTCTAGTCTGAACTACCTTTTACATGGAAAGAATCTTTTAACTTTGCACTGGACACTGCAAAGTTGCAAGACTGGACAATATTCAAGTGACACATTATAGCAAAGAACATGCCTTCTCCAGATAACATTGCTGTTGCAGTAAATCACTTATATTAATATACATCACTATATTAATCTGCCTGCAATGTCAGTTTGCATGCTAGTGTTGAATTCTTCCCTACAAACCACTACATTTTCTTAATTTTCTTGTGGGGTTTTTTGATTCGCCTCTCTTTTTTTTCTCCCCATAACCATTATGTAACAGATTTTCAGATGTAGGAAAAGTGAATCAAGGTTGAAGTCATATTTCAGACTTTACACCAGCTTTTCAACTACTTCAAGGCAACGAGAAAGGAACATATAACTTTGTTACTGTCTTCATCCCATGCCATTACCACATCTGAGAGACTGATCAATCCATTAGAGAGTAATTTGAATATTCATTTACATAACTTTATGCTGCTACAACAAATCTAAAAAAGCCTTAAGAATGTAGGATTAAAATCAAATCAAGTGTTTATTATAAAGAGCCTTATGTTTTCATACAGAACTTCACATTATTTTGTAATTTAATTATTTTATTTATGCAAATAAGTCTCCAAATGCTATTGTACTCAAGAAGTTAAACACTTGACATTTTTACTCCTTAAAATGCAACATTTTATGATGCCTAGATATGTTTATTAATTAGTGATTATTAACACCCAGTAAACAACATCATGTCTTGTAAAAACACAATCTTTCTTCACAGCATGAGGCTGAAATCTATTATTCACTGATTCCATATGCTGAAATACACTCAAATGATCACAAATGACCTTAAGCATTAGATAAATGTAAATGAGGACAGGGTAGAAAATGTGCTTTTGATTGAGATCTAAAAGACCAGGTTTGAAGTCTTGACAGCGGATGAAATCTGAAATCTCACACAAAGTGGAAATCTACGAAATCTAAACTTCTGGATGGAAATACTATACAGCCTCTCCTCAGCAGAGTGTCTGAGGCTGCTCACAAGAGATGTTCAGCACATGGAACCTGAGAGACCTGGGGTCGACATGGCCCTTTGTCTACTTTGCAGGCTTTTATTAGGATGCAGAGATATATGTCTAAGTTAAATGCACATAGACTCTAATGAAGCGAGACCTATTCTAGGCCTAAGTGCTCACTTAGAAGAACTTCTCTACGCAGATTTGCTACACAGATTTGCTGCATAAGCATAGGGTTAAATGACATGAATGATAGCCATTAAAATTGTATGGGTTTAACCCCCTATGTAAGCTCATTCTGCATTAACAGTTTGATTTTCTCAGCCCTTTTTCCATTTTACTCTTGTCATTTTCAGAAAGACTGAGGGTCCTCCTCCAATGTGAGTCATGAAAACAATATATTGAGACACACAAATAAGAGTGCAATATCTGCTCTTAGGTAACCATCTTCTAATTCTTAATACTAGACCATGAATATGAAGCGCTTTGCAATTTACTTTTAATATAATGCAAGAGATGAACACATTTCAATTTTTCAGCTACTTCCAGTCCCTACTGTACCTGGAGATATGCCAGTGAAGCAGATAGTTAAACAGCTCAGTGCCATTACAGGATGGGTAGGAAGGGCTCTGGAATCAATGTGAAACCAAAGTCTCTAAACCTCTGCAATGATCACCCTCCAGAGCACGCCATCAGAGCTAACTCAGAGATAAGATGGCAGGTGCACTATGTGAAACATGCCGGGCGCAGCCTGCACCTTAAGAGACATAGTCAATGAGAGAAGGGGCCCAGCACCTTGTGTCAGGTTGCCATGCTCCCTATCTGTCCTTGCAGTGACAACACAATTGTTCACAGGTTCACAGGTTATTCTGAGTTGGAAGGGACCCACAGGATCATCTAGTCCAACTCCCAAGCAAACGCCCACCCAGGGATCAGGCCCACAAGTGTGGAACCATGGGCACCACACTCCATCTATCCAAGCCTCCCACCAACTAGACCATGTCACTGAGCTTCTCAATAGTGACAGACAGGATGACCAAAAATCCTTCCATGGAAGTTCCACCAACACCTCAGGGGTAAATGGGATTTGTGGCAACCCTGAATTCTCAGAGCTATTTAAAATGAAACTGCCATTGATCTGGGCACATTCATTTGAAGACTGATATTCAATACAACGGGTAGCGTTTACTTTGAAGCAACCAAATTTCAACCATGCACTAAAGCATGGGTTGAAGAGAAATGGTATATTTTAAAAGAAGAGGAAAGGAAAAGAGAGGTTATGCCACCAAGATTAACCATGTTGTATTTCCTATGTTAAAAATAAGTTAAATTTTTTTAATACTTCTAAATTTGTCTGCCTCACATACCTACTTAACTATATATAAATATACAGTCACCCCTTCATATTCATGGACTTTGGGTCTTCAGCAGCTCCCATGGAACCTTTAATCTGTGAATACGGGTCAGACATTATTGTGGCAAATTATTACCAGAAATATAGCAGCTTTGGAACACTGCAACATCCCGGGCTCCTTACAGCACTGAGGAGCGTGGGAGTCGAGGTTTTTCCCTCTAACTGCAGCAGCTACCACTGGTAGGGGTGCTCTGTCTGAGTCTATGAATATCTGCATGAACAGATATGTGCTGGCAAATCCAGGCTGGCTGGTCTCTGTGTTACAGTTAAAGACTTCCTGACTCCGGGCAGGGCCAGCTGGGGTTGGGGCTCCCCGTCGGGACCTCACCACTTCGTGAATAAATGAGTAAGTACTGTGGGAAAATTTTCCACGAATATGAGAAGCCGCTAATAAAAAGGTGCAAATAACCAAGGGACGACTGTATTTCAAATCTACATTAAATACAAAAGTACATGCAAGAATCAGTAAAGTAGCTTAATAGAATCTTCAGAAAAAACTTCAGTAGACTCTTACCAGCTTGACACTTTCTGGGCCTTAAATACTCCAGCATTTTGGTTTCTTGTGATGATCTCGTTTACATCTGCAGTATAATTGTTAAGAATTATCTACAAAACTAGACCAATAATAAAAATTATAAACCCCACTCTTTTTCCATTGCTGTTTATCTGTTTGATCTGTCTCTTATCTGTTAGATCTTCTTTAATCTATGCTAAGAGTCTTTTATCAGAAGCATAAATTTTTTGTTACTACTCCAGCATATCAGCCATGTATCTGTGTAGCAACTTGCTCTTACTGACTATCTCTATTTACTGTTTCTTTTAAGGAATATTTAGCCCTGTAGCTATAGAGGAAACTGAAAAAACACCATACATTATATATATATTTAAAGGTAACTATTTACAAATATAAGAATTACAACCATGCTAAACTGAAACATTTTAGCACAGTTACTAAATGTCCAGTTTAGTTTGTGCTGGTTTTGACTGTATCACTACATTCCAATGACTGCATGACTATATCCCTCCGCTAAAATTTTGGAGGCTTATGGGGTTTGAGTACCTGCTCGGCCACAAGACACATACTTTTCATCCTGGCTCTGTCTGGGTGAATTCAACACACAACAGGATCACTTTAACCTACAGGCAAAGGAGTTTCTAGTCCACTTGCTTTCTTGAGAATGGTTTGAAACCACCATAAAAGAGTACAAAGCAATAAATGACCTTTCATCCCCTTAGGTACCACAAGAGTGCCTAAGTCTCGTGCATGTAGTTTGCAAGATCAGCTCACAGATTTGGGTAACCATTCAGGCAGGTTAAAGCAAAGGCTATCAAGAGACACTGAACCCAGTCATCTGTGGCTAGAAAAAAACCCCTCATAATCAATCATTTGTGGTTAGTAAGAAGACACTGGAAGGAAAAGGTAGACCAAGGAAGAGAAAATCATGAGAAAATGAATTGTCACTCAGTGTGATTCCATTTGCATCTGAACAATTCAGTCTCAAATATAAAAATTATTTTAGACATTTTTGGTAAAGATATTAATGATACCTCTTTTTTATTTAAGGTACAGGAAATACGGTGCTAATTAGAAGGATGCTTCCAGGTCCACAAAATATGTCAAATTTTTTGAAAGTGCTCTTATAAGAAAACTGAACATTAGTGTTGGGCTAATTTGAAATATCATTGTTATATTTTTTTTATTTGCTTTGCTGAAGTCACATAATTGGTCTTACTAACAGAGTTGGTTATTTAAGAAAAGTTATTTTAGGAAAGATTCTATCCAAATAATGGAAAAAACAACTGGTATTTTCTGAAGCCAAAAACTAGAAATGGAATGACAGAAAACTGGTTTAAACAAATTTCTGTAGTATGGATGTGCCTTTTAAATCTTTTCCACAATATGCAATGAGGTGGTCTATACTTGTGATGCAAAAGGAAGGCATAAGTAACTCCATGAGCAAAGCATGTTATTTTTAAGTAGAGGCAGAAATAACATTGATGAATTAGCTACACAGCACTTAAATTACATGACTGAGCAAAATCATTAATAATAGCTATAAACATATTAACACTGGGTTTTTAAAATAATTTATGAGCCCACATCTTCAGGCATTCAGGCTGAACATGACTCTTCTAACCAACTTTCCCAGGACTGTTGAAAGATCCATATACCATATTTTAATGGCCATTGTAGTGCACTGCTACAATGTTTTGTATTATTGATACCAATTGCTTTCGGACAGTAGTTCGACTCACCAGTGCATGGTGTGAAACAGAGCTAAGGCAGAAGGTACACAACCTCTCTGAAATAGGAGAGAATTTTTACTAAAATGAATCTCGTCTTGGGATTTGGACACATTGAACTGAATAAAGACGCTTCCAGTGTTCTGAGGAAATAAAATTTGATGTTCATGACTGACTTATGTCACAGATATTACCTGAGTTGGAAAATTTGTATCTGAATGCATATCACCCCAAATTACAAATGGGGATTAATCTGGTAACTTTGCCATATGCATATCTTTATTATTCACTTGGTATGTCTGTATTTTTATTTTTAATACTTCCTTTGTTTAAATGATCCAGAAAGAATTTAGGTAAAACACCCTAATCGAACAATAAAGTTTTGAAGAAAGCTGCAAAGGGAGTAACATCTGTCTCTATTTTATTGAGTTTGCTATATAAATTATCTGTTTAATCAATTAAATCATGCTAATGGTAAGCAAAACCAGAGTGAGAGTGAAATCTTTTAAATGGACTAGCAACTCAAATCCTGATGTCCTTCTAAAAATGTCTGTAAACACCATACTTAAATTCATGGATCCTTATAAAATATAGGAATATATTTCACAGTCAGAGGGTTAAAATGACAACAATTATTTGAAATTAACTACATTTGTAAGTTGTTTTAACTTCTAACATCTGAATAATATACCCTAATATAGATATTGAAAACAGTATGATATGGAGATTAATAGGAAACATGTAAAAAAATTAAAAGAAAAAGTAAATCCTAAAAAGCTTGTGATTCCACAAAGCAAAGCTGTTAGTTAAGCTCACTGAATAGCGATAGCAACAACAAAAACAACAATAATTATGATGATGTTGATAATACAAAAGCAGATTCTCAGATGCAATGCACTATTGCCAGGTCGATTTTCAATTACATTTCACTGATGTATTCATTTGTTTCTTAATGTGCTCATCTTGCCCATTAAGAATAATTAGCAGGCTGGCTTGGTGATTTCCTGGCTTCTGACAAGGATTTTTTTCTTTTTTTGTTGACAGCCACTTTTACTTTTTGGAAAGTAATTTTTGGATATTATAGTATGACTGGCATGTAATTTAAGCTTCCTAAGAAATTTAAAGGGAAGATGTAAACAATAATTTTAAAACAAGATTATTTTAATCTATAATACCTACATAAAAAGCTTAATACTAGGCATTAACTATCCTGAAGAGCAGAATCTACAAAAGAAAACAGTATTTTATCCCACATTACCTTAATTTGGTATGCTAAACAATTAAAAAAATACCATCAGGAGTAATAAAAATTAGCAGAAATAGGTTATTTGTAGTCAGTGGCACTTGGGCCCAAATGCTATTTCCAATTACATCTAAAATTCTTACTGATTTCAGTGAGTCTGGTGTGTCTGAAACAGATCTAAATTTAGCCTAAACTTCTATTACAGCTTGTCACTATAAAAAAGAGTTCAAAAGAAAATGACCATAAAACAGATTGCAGAATCACTACTGAAATCCATAAACCACATAAAATGCAACATAAATTTTATTATGTGCATTTTAAGGAATACATTCCACCTACATGGAAAAGTTCTTAGCCCGCTGCACTTTGGCACCCTGCTAATATTAACCCCATTGTAAAATCCAACACAATAAAAGCACTTTGAATGCTGAGCATTCTGAGCACCAAATGTTAAAAAAGAAAAATAAATTCCTGTTAGAGCCATCCACCAATGGCTTCCCCGTTAGGGATTCATTGAGTGAATACAGATGAAGACTTCTTGTAGGACTTTTGGAAAGAGATGATATTTCTAAAACATTGTGAAAAACTAAGGTGTGATAATTAGATACTAACAGTATTTTTTTTTCCTCAGTAATAAAAGCACTTTTACTTCTTTAATTCCAAAGACTGAGTAAATACTTTGAGCACTCGCCAATTTTCCTTGTTACAAAGGACTTCTACATTTCAAAAAAGTTCAGGTATGTTTATGGAATCTGCTATGCAAGATATTTACTCGCTTTAAAATTACTGAGCCCACCTGAAGCCTTCTGAGATGCTAAATCCCTATGCTTCTACACAACATTAGCTTGTTTCGTTAAGCTAGTTTTGAAACATTTCTTTTCTCCCACATTTTTTATCTTCATAATGACAGAAGAAAGATTGGAAGGGGCGGTGCTGATTAAAATACACAGAATAATGAATACTTCCTCCTCAAGACACAAGTCTAAAAAGCTAGAATTTAACAAAATAAGAATCCCTGAAACACAGCTAAGAACTTGGTTGTTCAAGAAAAAGGAGACTTTTAGCAGGCTCCCTTCAAGTTTTAACAGACATGATCTATGATTGGCTGTTTTTAAAACGAAATTGCTTAAGTGTTGTAAGCAATTATAGTTACCTCAGTTACCTCTGAGGAAGTATTTTTTAAAGGTAGTAGCTTTGCATTGCACTGCAATGTCTCCTATTTTAACGGGCATCAGTAAGTGCAATTTATTTAAGCCACAGATTAGTTTAACGTATTTTTTTTTCACTAAGTACACATTATATTAGCTCTAAAATACATAAAAAACTCAAATCTAAATAATTCTGATGCTGCAATGACCAAAACCTGAAAAAGTAGCCTGCCTTAAAACGTAAATGGAAAGATTATCAGGAACAAAAGCAAATAGATATCTTCCTTTTTTCCCTCTCAATTTCTAAGGGCTATTAGTATTCACTGTATATATCTGTTCTTGTTCTGTGCTGATATTTAATGTGGTCACAAATTATGCTCACTCATTCTCTCGCTTAGCCCAAGTCCTGTTCAATTTTCTGAACTATACGTTCATATTAGAAGGGCATAATAGCAATTTAATCTAATATAAAAAATACATTAAAATACTTTCTACAAAGGACAGAGGAGTTTCTCAATCTTACATCAAGATAAATAATGATAAATTGATAATTGATTAAGCAAACTAAATGGGTAATCCGTAGGCAGTTATAACTTAGCAGCAACAATGAAACATTTCAATATGCACTGGAAAAGCTATGACCATGTAATAATGCTAGTTATATTTTAAGAGGTTGGTATATGAAAGTAGGGGGAAAATCTAGCTACTTTGCAAAACAGCTGCATAAAGGGGAGCCACTGATTTGATTTATGACTATACCTCCTGTAACGTGCAGCATACACACACAAGTCTTTCAGCACTCAACCATAAGAGAAATATTTACTACTGTACTGTACTTGCTCTATACCAACATGTGCATTTTTAATTAATGGAGAAAATGAGGTATTTATTATGGGAGAAGCTGTAGAGCTGTAGCTCTGTTCAAGGCATTCTACATCTATTTTTTAATTACTTATGTGGGGACTTTTCTTAATATACCCCATGCTGTCTGTCTTTATATTGATTGTTACTCAGCCAGTAAAAAGGAACGAGCACAACAAACCAGTTTTCTATCTGAATAAGGATACTTTTGATGGCCTTTTCATTTCCATCAGTTAACAGAACTTCTTTGACATCTGCAGAAATAGCAACCTGAAAAAAAGAGCACAGCAAACAATGAGCAAATATGCTTGTCTGTGTGGAAGTGAAGACAGGAGTGACAAGCCTTCAGTATCATGCTTCCTCACCTATTTCTCTGTAACAATCTTCAATCTTTTTTCATTTTATGTCTGCATTATTTTAATCATTCAATCAAATCAGTCAATACTTTTATCATTCCATTTGCGGGAGCCTCTATCTTGCTATCATTCTGTTCCGTAATTGCATTGTGACAGCCGATGATGGTATTCTGAGAGGCTTTCATTTGCGGGCTTCTGTTTATCTAGTAGAGCCATCATACAAGGCTGTCACTCTGCCTTTCAGCTTGCTTCTGTCTGACTGCCTGATGCCCTTCATATAACTTTGCATTGCAGGCAGATGGCTTTGTAAGGGTAATTTTTTTGTGAGCTTTGACATGCTCGCACATTGGGCTGTAACCTCGACACATTGTATAAGAGCGACAGGTTTGTCAAATGCCAATCAGTGTAACAATATGCTTTTATTTGTAGAGACATAAAAACTTGTCTAATGCACTGCACTGCTACATAATATCTCCTGAATACATGACTCAGAACCCAGAGAATGGTGAACGACTCTCCTGAATGGCCAATCTAATTCAAAAGAATCTAATTACCGAGAGCTCTGGATCATGTTTGTTGGTGTAATAATGCAGGCAAAACATTAGCAGCTATATCATGGTGCTCCAACTGTGATTCGCCAGGCTATTCCTGTATCTTAGCAAATGGGACTATAATCTGAAAAAAAAAAAAGCTTCGGCTATGGCAATGAAAGACAGACCATACGTGGCCTGGAATGTCACAACAAAAGATATTGACTACACTGAGGTAAAATGTTTCTGCTCATCGAGGCAACCATAAAATCAATATGATACGAAAGCAAGTCAATCTAGAAGATCTCTCAAGACTCTGCAGCTTGACTGCAGCTGAGGCTGTTGACAGTTCTCTGACCCAGCAGTTGGAGGCACTGGAACATTTTTCCTTTTGTTTCTTTCTCTGAATGGGATTGGAATTGAGAAAAGACCTACCATGAGCCCAGCCAAGCATGTCATGCCACCCCCTAGCTCACACACAGCAAGGTCCCTGAAAGACAGAAAGGAAATGGTAGAACCCATACAAATTAGATGAAAATGGTCAGAGACATATATGTTACAAGAACAAATTGCCATCTGCAGTAAGAACTGAGCTACCAGGAAGTTGTAGAGACATGACTAGGCTACCTCATGTCGTTTTGCGTTTTAAAAATAATTATGAAATAGAAAAGTCACAAAGCAGGCATATCAGTGGGGGTTCCCTCATTAGTGTTCAGTGCAACATTACCACCGCTGAGTTGAAAAATCTGAGAAGGTTCCTTTTTTCCCTTGTCAATGGCTCTGTCTTTTAGAACTAAACTAGCTAGAGTAGCGAAAGATAATTGTTAGGAAAGGATAACAGTGTTAATCCACATTCATTCTTGCAAAAACAGCTAGAGAAGTAAATGGGGAAATTAATATTATTTATATTTCTCTCCATATAGTTATGCCTAAAAGCCTTTTTATATAAAAAAGAGAGAAGTTTTAAAGCAAGCTGTATACCACGAAACAATTACACATGAAGAAATCCGATCCTTCAATTAGCACTTAAAACTGCAAGTGACCTACAAACAATGCTGTTATGAACAACTATGGGAACAGTAAACGGTTAAGCCACAGAAAACCAAATGAAGTTAGTGTCAAGAGCCTAAACTGAGTTTGATCAAAGGGCTGAATACATGGTCTAAAAGGCTGCTTTTAACTTAGACCATACTGCGCTGTTATTAAGATGTGTATGTGAAATATAATTTGGCGCAGAGAGTGTGCCGGATGGGAGCTTGCAGGGGGAGCCATAAAGAATGTCCTCCAGAGCCATGGCCTGCCCCAGGAGGGGAGGAGGGAGGGATGCTGACCCCACACCGAAACTGTATGAAGCGGCACCTGGGACAAGCAGAGCCCCAGTTTAGGAACACACTGCTTTACAGCAAAATCTGCTGCAACTGTTACAGCTGGCAGAAACATTCCCACTGAGACATTTTTGACAGGTGAAAAATGGAATTTCAGCTAAACACTTTGCTTGGGATATTTTTCTTCTTCTCTAAAATACCAACATCTGAAAATCTATTTTTATCTGGAAATATTACCTCCCTACTCACTCAGCACTGGTATTCAGGAAGAGCATCTAGGATGCCATATCAGTATACAGATGCTCATATTTTGCTCACTGAGGCAAGCAGACTAGGCTGTATGATGGCGTACTAATGCTCACTGTCTGGACCGGATAGATTTATTTTTCTTAGACCTCACAAACCTATTTGAAAAAAGTCTAGGTGCCCTATTTAATTGAAATGACACAAAAGACAGACATAGGTTGGAGGAACAAGGTGTACATAAAACCAACACGAATACAAAAACATGTGCGGGGAAATTTGCGGTTTGTGGTTTAAATAGAATGATTGTAGGTTTTTCTCATGTACGTTTTTATTTTCTTAAACCAAGTATGTTACATACTTGGTTTTTATATATATATATATATATATGAAGCATATATATAAGTTTATATAAGGTTTACAAGGTACTTAATCCTTTATAAGAGGAAATAAACACAGAGAGTATCTAATATGATGTTCCTAGAGCATTTTGAACCAAATGTCTATGTATATATGTAATACATATGCATATACATACATATACATAAATATGCATACAAATAATTTATTTCAGTGCAAAGTTCCCTTATTAGCACATTTTAGAAGTTTTATATCTCTCTCTCTCAGACAATATTTAGTGACATTTATTAATGAGAATTAAAACAAGAAACTCAGAGAGTACTGTCAAGAAGGCATGATCCTGAGAAATTCGACTGTGAAACTTCTGATTTACTCCATGTCAGTTTCACTGATGCTGTCTCTAAGCATCCTGGCCTGCATATCAAAAATAGATAAACACCCTTTGAGTGAGCAGCACAGGGTGGTTTGCTGTGAGGAGCCTCAGAGGACAAGCAGAACATACAAGCCACTGCATGGGGTTAGATAGCAACGTGCTACAGGGACATCACTACGGCAGCAGAAGTCACACAATGCAGTGCTCGGCTAAACTGGGAAGAAGGAGCAGCACCTGCCAGATTAGGTGTGCTAGGTGCCTCCTCTAATGGGTCAGGCTTCATTCAGGTCACAGAGTAGAAATGAGGCTCTACAAACCAGGGCACACTTTGGTGCCAGATCTTTGTTTTCAGACAGGAGTCTGAGCAAGTTGATATGCTTGCTGATTTAGTACACGGGGCAGGGACTTACAGCTTGGTCTTCCTTATTTTACCTACACTACATGTACAGAAACTGAGGGACTTTGTATACTCCAAGCTGGTTTACTTGGTATTAGTCTTACACCCTCACTCACAACACAATTTATGCCTCCAAATGCATTGTTATAAGGACTTTCATTGAACCCCATTCATGCTCAGGACAATGAAACTTCAAGGATTTCCAAGTGCAAATCTCAGTATACTCAAGCGGAAAGTAAGAGGATGCAGGACGGATTCTATTTTAAGATGTTCCAATTGGAACCTTGATAGCTGTTTTTTACAAGTTTAAAAAATGAGGAAAAAACCCCAAACCAAATAGAAGTGCAGGATAATTCAAAACTATTTCACAACACTTCACAGGTAAAAATTCCTCTATTACTATGGGTGGCGATTATTATGTATTTTATCAGGTAATATTCTGCTTGTTTTTGCAACAGATGTCAGTTTAAAGAATATCTTATTTTTCCTGACCTTCACAATCAGCACTGATCGATAGGAGCTTCACTTTTGTTTCCCAAAAATCAAAGTGAAATAAAACGCCTTGAGTGGAAATCAAAAGTCTTTGACATATAGCAGAAAGCTTGCTGTGCAATATTAGTACCCAAAGGCGGCTCAGAATTCTTTGTTAAGAGCAACATGCTTTCACCTTGAACATTTTAAATTTAATCTGAAGACTTAAATCATAGCAATCTTTACCATGCAGATACAATAAAACTAACAGCTTGGAAAATATCTTTTTATGTTTAACTCTGTACCTGAATATTTCATTATGCTTTAGGCAGTAGTACGCCAGCACTTCTTCAGACGGCCAGAGACCTACAAAACAAAGAGATGCACTTTCTTAGAAAAGATTTTCTTTTTCTAAAATAATATTTGAATGCATATTACTGTTTGCAGATTCCTACCCACTGTTTCATTTTGCAAATTTGCCATAATACCACGGAATAAAGAAAAAAGACTTATGATTTAAGTATTAGAATTGAATATTTTATAGATTTTGTCCCACCTACTTGTCAGAAATTATAGATACATGCACACACACATACATATATCTATATCACTACGTGCAATACTCAAAATTTTAGAAGTCATACAACACTTAATTTATTTGGGCATTCACATGAACATCAACCTGTTTGTTCCAGGCCAGACACAAGGCCAACCCTCCCTTGTAGACTGTTCTCCTTTTTAGCTACAGATATCATTATATCACAGTCACTCCATTTCTTCCCAGTTTAATTTTATTTAGCTCCTTTTCGTTTTGTTTTTGTTAGGTGAGGCTCTAGTCTGACCATATGGGATACTGACCAGCAGCACTGGGCAAATGAAGGACTAGGGCAATAAAACTGTGATTTCTAGTTGTGGCTCAAGAAATTCCTGACGAGAAGAGGAAATATAGATGATAAGTTCTGTATAAGAGACACTGAAGGATTTTCCTAGTTGTTCTGTGGACTGTAGTAAACTTTCCATAGCTACAACAGGAAGAGCCACCGTTTCATCATGCTGTGTAAAGAAATCTCCCCTCTCTCTTGTTTTGTGCTTGCCTCCCTGCCATTTTCATTTGAACTCTCCTAGTCCCTCCTATGGGAATAGACAGGAGCAACCAGACCTTTTTCACTTAATCCATTTTATTGATGATTTTATAATCTTTCATCATAAAACTTACACTGGTCACCATCATTGGCAAGTACTTAAGCATCCATGCAAATTTACTTTTTCAAAATCAATCACTCACAAAGCTCTCTGTTTTGTCAGACCAGTTTCCCATCTGACTTGAACATCTACTTGAAGCTCCATGGCCCACAGAGAGGGCAGCACAGATCCTGTGTGGCTTGCACACTCTCCTGCAGTCACCAGAATCCATTTCTGGAGGCAGTCTGGGGAAAACAGACTTCATACTCAGGCACTTGAGCTAGGTCCGCGAAGGTTCCCAAAATAGGGAGGATGAACCAAAGGCATATGCAACCAAATTATGGTTGCTCAGCAATGAAAAAACACATTTACACACCTGTTCACAGGTAAAATCCAGGGTCAGCCAACACATGGCATTATGAATTGAGAGACAAACTTAATGTAATGAACTACACACATTTCAAAACACACATATCCTTTAGATATTTCTAAACAACTGAATTCCATGCAGCTTACAATATACGTGCAACCTTCAGATGGTTTTAACAATGTTTTGTTTTCAAGACTTTAAAAATATCACAACATTTTTAACAGAAGCAGAGTTTGGGAGAAAACCTGTCTTCCTTTAAGTCACTTAGAGCCTGATTGTAACCATCATCAGAATAATTCTTCCTTTCCACCCAGTAAGTATTCAGAACTACCCTCACTCATAGTGATGAACAATGGAATTTATGAATGCCTTGATTACATGCATATCAAGAAAAAGCCTAGACACAACTTGTCCAAAACTTTTCATATAATTTTTGTATTAAAAATATCTTAAAGGAAAAAAAAGTAGAGTGAAGATACATACATATGACAAAACCACTAACACAATATTGGTATTTATCCTGTTTATGACAGTTTAGGCTGATAAGGTGTTTGTGAATGTGCTATTTTGCTTAGGCTTGCTAAGAGTTAAAATAAAATATTCCTACAAGACTACTCATCCCGTAGTGAAACATACACTATGAATTGTATAGGATTTTCCACCTCCTTTTGAGCACTTCAAGACTTTTGAGCACAGAAATACGCTACAATGACAGTTTTTGCAATAAATATATTAACCGTTTAAATGTTTTAGTGTATAATATAAAGAATGTTTCAGTTTGCAATGACTGGTGTATACTCAAGCAATAAAGGTGCTTTTTTAATATTTAGAGAAGACACAGCTAATTTAATACCATTTGTAATACTTATTTCTCGCATTAAAAAACCCTATAGCCCAAACCATAAAAAAACGGAAACCTTTTTAGAGCAAACTTTTAGCCTGAGTGGGTTTTAAAAATACTTGTCGGTTTGTAGCAAAATCCTTCAACATCTGACTTTTCAGTACCCTCAATCCAATATCTCTCACTTTTCTGCAGTTATTATTGAAAGGGCACTTTGAATGGTGTCACCAAATCTTTTATGAGGGGTCACCCTTCTTCCCCTGCTGCCATCACAATGTTGATACCTGTAGAACCTGCAGGTGTATCAGATAGCTCTGTGCTGAGAGAAGGGCAAAGAATCTTTGGAAAGACAATGCCCGTCTCTAGGCAGATGCCAGCAATGCACACGGCTGTCCTCCCTGCTGCCTTCCCCCCACAGGAAAGGAAGTATCACCTCAGCAATGATATAAGCAGCTGGCAGCTAAAGAAGCAGGAGTCAGGAGGTCTTTCAAGAACATGTCTCAAGTGTGGAAGCAAACAGTGCTCCTAGCTAAGCCAAGAAGGCAGAATACCTGTGTTAATTTTAGTAAAAGGAAAAGCTTCTCGTGCTTGAACAGGTAGGTAAGCCTCTTTACCTTCAAACAGGGATAAGCTTTAAGATCTATGTGGAGGAGTTTGCATTCTGTCCTCTTCCCCTTCACTCTGACCTACATTTGCCAACACAATGACCTACATTTTGAAGTTGCAAGTATAAGATAGTTCTGCTTCTGTTAGAAAACATACTGCTGGAATGCAGAAATGCAGCAATTCCTATGAATTAATCACCAGGTCGTGAAAAACATAATTTATATCCTGCAAACACATACATATGGATATGGATTAAGTTTCCTGTGCACACACTTAAAATATGTAATTCTTTCATATTTGAAATAAAATTATTCTCACTTTGATTTCTGAATTTGATTATAAATACACAACATTGGCACCTATTTGCACGTGCAACTATTTACAAGAGAGTAAATTATTTACATATGAATAGGAAAAAGAATATCAAAAGACTCTCAAATGGTGCTTGCATTTACAAGGCTGTAAATATACTAAAAGTCTGAGACAGAGAAACTAAAAAATCCCACAGCATGAGGAAACAGAGAGAAACAAGACTTCCTTTTTGCAAAAATAAATATTTTGCAACATTAATTGGAAGTTTTAAAACTCTTTATCACCTTGACAACTACAATGTGAAGGCAGAGGACAATTGCCAGAAAACATTGGAATCTCTGTTGAAATGTACAAAAAATTAAGTTGCATTGGTGTTCCAAGGCAAGCCTCAAGAAGAGCTATGTCTGAAGACATAGGAGAGACACCATGCTCATGAAGCAATGCCTGCCCACATTCCAACTGTTGGCAGGTATCCTTTAACCACCAGGACAGAGTAGGAGATCCACTACAAATGTGCCAGCAGAGAGATCATGTCTACTTCCAGACAACTTTATGATACTTGTTACATTAGAAGGAGTAGAAAAAGATGGATAGAGAAATCCTACATGAGTATCGAAGAGACATCTAAAATGCAGGCATTCCTACAGCACTCATCACCATATCATAAAATCTCACTAAGGTAATGGAGTCTACTTCATAACAACTTGATAACATCACGAATTACTATTGTCTCAAGTTGGTATATTAGGAACAATAGGAAGAGACAGAGACAGATTCAGTTACACACAGAATGAAAAAATGGGAAAGGAAGAAAAACAACCTGAGCCATCCTTATACCTTGAGGTACGATATAACTGAAAGAAGACACTCAAGCTTTTCCTATAGAGGGACAACATTAACAAAAAAATCACGAAAATGCTAAGAAGACATAACTTAAGTTGGTTTTATTCTCTGAAAGTTATTTCTATTGGAAGGTCTCAGGTCATTCTAAACCAGGTGTATACAGCCTTCTGGGGATATTTTGTTTTAACCTTTAGGTGGAGCATCACTAGTTCAAAGCAACAAATCTGTGCTTCTGCACTAAATCTAAAAATGCT
Source organism: Pitta sordida (assembly GCA_013390025.1). Lineage (NCBI taxonomy): Eukaryota > Metazoa > Chordata > Aves > Passeriformes > Pittidae > Pitta > Pitta sordida. The sequence goes on from WEKX01011291.1 coordinate 40,039, forward strand.
GAAACCTGTACAATAATACAGAAAATTGTCTACCAGAAATAAATTATCCAGAATTAAGAAAAATATATAAAAATTCTCATTTCTCCTCTGTTGTTTTTTATCACGTATTTTAAAGAATGCTGTCACACCCCTGGATAACAAATACTGAGATCTGATGTGAAGTTCTTAAAGAACATCATGTCAGTAGAAAAGAATTTTGAGACGTGTATTTTTAAAGAATAAATTTGATTATTGGAGCTGTTATGTCTCAGCACTGCTCCAAAGAAGTAACAGTAGCTACTGATTTAACTGGGATAGTGCAAGATTAGTGGAACTCTGCTCTATTGTTTGTCACCACTACACACAGGAAACATAGAGGCAACTGCAGGTGACAGGTGAGCCGTTCCTTGAAGCTCTGATCAGGAGGTAACAGCTGTCCTACAAGTACTTAACTCATGGTAGAAGACTTAAAAGTTCCTTTCCAAGATAAGCCAAATTGGAAGTATTTTCACATTTCCCTAGCACTTCACACACGTACAGATGTCTGATCTCAAAATTCAAATTTTGTCTTTTATTTGCACTATTTAACTATGAGATGCCTTCATATTCATTTGAAGTCTCAAGTAAATTTCACACAAACGGTATCCTAACTCTAGAAAACAAAGACAATTTAAATTTGAGAAGTCAGCAATTTTCCCCATATGAATATACTCAAAGCCATTTTTTTCTACTATGCCCTGATTCTTGACCACATGAAATCACTTTATTTGCTTTAATATTCACCAAAGTGAGAGGCAATAAAGCGGGTTTGGGCAAGGAGATAAATAACGTCTCAAAAGTAGTACCAATGACTGCACTAAGCAATGATGAATTCTTTTCTGACCCTAAGTACTTTTTATCCCTACTGACAACAGTTGTTAGTGGACAGGGGAGAAACCTTTAGCACTACAATAGACTGTGCAGAGGTGTTAAATTAAGTACTTATCCAGACAGGCAATTATTCCCCATCTCCTCTGTCGAGGAGACCGAAAATCTCCAAAACTAAGGCACCTAATGGAAGAGGCTATTCTAGGAATGTAGCCTAAGGAATTCTAGGAATTTAAAATACAGTTCTTCCATTCTCCCTGTAGCTTTGTCACAACCCTAATTTTCCAGTATCAAACCTTAATTTCTACTAACTATGCAATTAAATTCAAGTCAAGTGGGAAGGTAAACTTGATGATTTTGTCCTGCTTAGTTTTTCTGTGGGTCATCAGCACCATAGAGAGCCAGAAGCATGGTCCATCTGCTGAAAGTGCTAGAGAAGTAAGAGAACAGGTCCAAAAAAACAGGTTCAACAGCACAATACTTTGAAATAAATTTCAAAATTAAGCCCTAACAAATATTATGAATCCTTCTGTGAGTGGAACACTAAATTCCACTTCCATATCAAAGGGAAAACATGAAACTATGAATAGCACTATTAAGATCACATACAAAGTGGACTAAATGTGTTTCTGCCATATACACATTGCTAGTAACATATAACATAGATGTTCTAATTTGACTAATTGCTTGAGTAAAGACTACCTGCAAATAATTGCACTGATGTAGTTAGTTGGCATGGACAGCTCTCAAAAATACTTCTAGCACTAGTCTTCCTTCAAACTCCCTACTGCAAGCCCCTTTTCAATATAATTTTAAGATGAAAAATGTTCCTCACTACAGTCAGGAAGTAAAGACTTTATTTTCATTCACTTGTTCACAGAGCATGCAAAATGTGACACAGATGAAAGGATAATCAGTAATCTCTGCTACCTAAGATCCCACCTAAAGTGTTGAATCTAAAAAACAGAAAGACATGTAATAAGGCACTAATACTAAAAATATTCATTTTTTAGATATCAACAAATCTGTCTAGAGGAGTAGAAAGCTTTCATAGAAAATAACCTCCATAATAATCTAAATATAAGTCTGGTCACCTTAGTAAACTGAAAAAATAGAGGAAATTGTTAAGCAAGGAAAAAAAACACTGGAAAAATCTCTTATCTCTTACTCTGTTTGCAGCACACAAAAAAGTTTAACTTTACACCCATCTACAGTAGAACCACATAAAAGAGGAGATATCACCACAAATTGAATTGCAGATGGTGTAAAATTATTTACGACAAATTTGAATTTGACAACAGACTTTCAAAAGGAGAACAGCTACATAGTAGTGTGACCGTCTGGACATTTGGCAACCTTAAAAGCCAACATTTTAAAGAGCGAACCTGCCTTGAAAGTCCAGCTGTCTAATCTGTGGCTCTGCATCTTGAAATTTACTCTAAGAGTATTTGCAAGTGAGCAACTTCAGCAGTAAATGCACACAGTGTGAAAAAAGAAAAGTATTTAATAGCTTTTACAGTAGTACCTTATATCTGTGCCTTACTGCACCTGGCTCTTGCAGATGGCAAACCACCTTTTAAGTTCAGTGAAGAGGAGTAATTTGAGGCAGGGAGAATAGCTAGCTTACTTTTCCACAGCAGGAATGCTGTAAGTGAGTTTAAAAAGGTACAAGAATACCAGAAAAAAAAATAGAAGAGAATATGAAGAGAAACAAGTCTCACCATTTTTTCCCCTATGCACATACATTTTGTAGAAAGTCTTGTCTCTCTTCCAATCTAAAGCAGAATTCATGATATTCAGATCATTGAAAAATATGTATAAGCACCGGCTGAGATCTTCAGCCCAAGCAAAATGGCCTCAGCACTGTATCTCTCACTTTCATTTTCATTATTATTCATGACTAGGAGGGAAACATGATGGTCTGCAATCTGCAAATTTCTTTCAGAGTGCAAACTTAAGAACCTCTGAGGAACTGATGTGGAAATACAGTAACAAATCAAAGCTGTAAAAGTACACACATCCCAACCATAAGAAAAATCGGAGAACTGTACGGATCTACTTGTAAGATTGTCTTTAAAATATTTTTCAAATGAATGAATTTGTGTTGTGTGCATGGGGTTTTTTTACCTAGTTTTCGAATAGTTATTAAAAATTAAACAACATTGGAACAAACCTTTTGTGATTATAGCCTTCATTGTCCTGCAAAAAACTGGATCTATAAATTTATGTACCATTGTAGATGTAAATTACAAAATTTTATATTCAACTATATTAAAACATCTATTCCAAAAATGATTACCAGTTGTGAAAAGCAGACAGGCTTATCACTTGCTGTCAGTTGTTCATGTCTAGTTAAGCAATAATGTGCTAAAACTGCTCTTTTGTTTTGTGTAAGAATTTTGGCAATAGAAGAAATGAACACTCGTTTAATAAAAACTCAGGCTGCTTTTTGCTTTGATGGAGGAAGCAGCTGCCTGTTTTCATTTGCTGCAGAGCAGCAAAACCCATCAATATAATAAGCAGCTTAGATGCATCCATCCACAGCATCTGTAAGGATATAGGGCTATTCGCTCAAAACCAATCCTTGGTTTAATTTTAACAAAGATGTGTCTGACATATTTGAAAATGCATTATAATAGGGTTTTGAAATACTAGCATTTTCTCTTTTCTTTTTAAATACTTTTCACAGGTTTCGAAAGGCAAGTATATATATTGGAGTGATAGAAATGATAAAACAAATATTACTATAGCAAACAGCAGAACTAGCCTAAAAATGCAAAGAGGGAATATGAAGAGATACCTTTGGGTTCACAGATCCTCCTGTCCCCTGAAAATACAGAAAAATAGTGCTTCCATCTTTTCAATGAAATGTTTTTTCACCATAACCAAGAGCAAAGAAAGATATTAGAAAAAGTATCACCGAGAAAAACCCTGCAAAGATCACAGATATATTATACAAATATAATTCCTGAGATACACTTTTCCTTCCCCACCCTATGCTTTGTTAAAAGTAAATAGATTAATGCTCATTTCCAAGGATACTTATCAAATGATTTTCTACTATTGCCTGAAAGTAACATAATGGTTATTAAGTTCCAGCAGTTTGTCCCAAGTGACAACTTCTAATTGCAATAAAAAAATTTTAATTAAAAGTACAGTTACAGGACTTTCATATATAATTACAAAAACAGGACGAGAGAGATAAAAGATCATCTGAGGTAGAAACCACAAAACTCTATTTTCACTCTAAAAATGTGATGTGGCACATTTATATTATTAAAAATTCTTAAGACATTATTATTATTTTAGTGCTGTTCGGCTTTCTAAGACCTTTCTAAGCTGAGCTTTTAGATGATTTGCACATTAACTGAGAAGTCAGATAATTCTTAATCCTCCTCTTTTTCAGATCCAATAATGGATAAGGGAGCATCTTAGCATGATCAACTAGCAATCTGCCTAGCCTGAGTGGTGGTACACCTGAATTTAGGATTAGTCACCCGGTTTTCATAATATCTGATTTAAATGAGGACTCATTCTGAGATGCATAAAGACTATTCAGTGATATTTGAACTGTACCATTTAAATATGGAAGAATAAATCTGGAGTGCATGCATATTTACTTGCTTCACAATCAAGGAACTATACAGAGAAAGGAAGATTTTAAAGAACTGTGTCCAGGCAAATAGTTGGATAGCTCTATTAAATAACTACTTTTCTGCAGTCACAATAGTTTATAGATAAAATCAACCATACCCCAGCTGTAGCCTTGTATTTCTACTTAGTTAATCCCAATATCCTAATTTCACTTTGTCCGTAGATGAAGTCAGGAAAATAGTAGGCATGGAGGGTTTTGTGTGTGGTTTGGTTTCTTTTTTTAATAGGGTTTTATGATTCTTTTGGGTTTGGTTTTCACAGCTTTATCATGAGTAGGGAACATAAAAATTAATAGATAAACACTGGTTAATAATATTGCTCATATTCCTGAGGCATTTGATACAGAACCCAGAAGTTTGAGTAACTGCCTTACATAGCCTTATCTAATGATCAAGATAAATAAAGTGGACTTTATCTGTGGGATTTTGACTATGCTCAGAAGTGGCCCAGAGCTTGGATTTCTTGTGTTTGGTTTGTGGGTTTTTTGTTCATTTTTTTCCCCATCAAAATAACTAAATAAAGACCAACCTCTTAGAAAAGTGTCTGTTCTGTACTACTAGAAGATATTAACTGGGTACAAGTGGAAATACTAATTGCATGCACAGTTTAATTGGAAGGCTTTAGACCATCTTTGTCTAACAAAACGGTGTATCTTAGTACTTGGAATTTCATGTACACGCAAATGGTTATCATGGATCCTTCATTAACTTAAATGAAATTGTTAGGTCACCATATTGAAGGAGCCTTTATTCCTTCTCCGGGAGTATTTTCAAACCAGTGCTAAGTGTGTAATTTTCAAAAGTCTACATTACTGGCAACCATCCTGCAGCAGGTGCCCCAAAATCTCCCTACATCCTTGTATGAATCTTGTGTTCATCTCTCACATGGGAAAATTTATAACAAGATGAACCACTCTCAGATATCTATTTATGGATCTACATTACATATGAATTTAGACTGTAAAAGTTAAGGCAAATGCTATCATTTATAGTGACGGAAAAAATTGAATTTTTTTTCTGTGAAAGACTAAGGGTTAAGTAAGCACAAAGATCTTTCAGCTCCTTCCATGTTAGGTTTGCCATACATTCATAGGGCAACACAAGAGAACTTATACTATCATTGCTCATGGCTGGTTTTGCCTGAACAGGTTTCAGGAACCATAGCTGTTGATCTTGCACTTTTCATGAGCACTAAATACAACAGGCCAGATCTCCAGCTGGTATTATGCCAGACTATCCCAGCTAATGAACCAGCCTTGCATCTGAAATATGGTCTTTCTGACAAAGCAAAGTAACTTTCATTGTATTAGTACATGCTAGTAATACTGCTCTGGATTATTTTGTACAGTCAATCCAATGGTATCCTTCTCAGGAAATCACTGTTTCAGAGGGTTATGTTAAGGGAGGGTACAAGAGTGACAAGAGTAGAATTTAGTCTCCAAAGTGGTCTGAAATACTAACAATCATTTTCCCCTGATAACTTTTACATTTCCATATTACTGTAATAAACCATGACCTAACTGACCACATTCTTATTTTACAAGGTATAAATAATGCAGAAATGAAGCACAGGTGTTACAAGAATTCTGCTGAAAAACATTGTAGACATCTATGAACACTTACTCTTCTACACTCTGACACAGAAGTGCTCTTAGGTCAAGAATAATGTGCTGTGACTAATATATATAGCTTAGGAACTTATGCTATTTTTCAGTGTTGAAAGAATGCATTTCAGAACATCCAATGGATTGACTCTCAGAAACAAAGGAACAAAAAGCAAAGTAAATCATTACACTCAATTCAATTAAATGAAATACTGAAAAAGCCTATAAGTTCACCTCATAACAATAAGTTTGTTTATCACTGGTAGGTCTGGAAAGAGGGTTGATCAAATTTTTAACTAAGGAAGGACACATTCTCTGATTTCAGGAATTGCTCAGTCGAATGCCAGCACAGAAATTGGGCCCCATCTTTTGACGCTGCAATTTGAGTAGACCTGTCCCCTGGCTACCACATTCCATGGCCACCACAGACCCCTGGACACCCCTACAACTCCCCCTAGGGAATAGTAAGGTTTTACAAAATACGACCTAGACTATTTCATTCTTTGAAGCAGCTTTTCACTTGGAGCAAACCATGCAGTAAACCATCAGTTTCTACAGCATTTCTTGCATAGATAGACCTCTAAACACAACATTAAATCTCATGCAAAACTTCCATACTAGCAGGTAGACTCTTCAGTACCTAGATTATGTTTTTACTTAATGAGTTTTGAGCTCAGACTCGACAAATGGAGAGGAAGGTGTATAACCTTCTGAAATTCAAACTTTTCCCATAAGGTTTAAGTGTGTTGTGACACTGTTTTCATACAGCTCTCAGTAGAGCAATAACACTGTAACTATGAGGGAAACCAGTTTTTTTTTAAAGTGGTTGTATCACACCACTATAGTAATTAGCAGTTAACAACAAATTTTAGTACTTTCTTGTTGTTCTCTTTTTCTGTTTAAAGTTTGAATTACAATATAAGAGCAATTTCCTACTTTTGGGGAAGAGAGGGGTGGAGGAAGACAGGATCATGAAATATATGCAATTTTCACATATAACACTCTGTTGAAAATGTAATTCTCTACGTGTTCGTTTCTAAAAATATGTTCTATATTCCTGAATTGTCTTTGCTATCAGGAGCAGGATTGAAATCTCCACTTTAGTATTTATCTGAGGCTGTGATAGCTCAGTTGTCTGCCTCCAAATGCCAAGATAGAGGGAATCTCATCAACCAGAGACCAGCTGCATGATGGGCAGTTAATAGATATATCAAACCTTAGGATATATGCTAAGCTGAGGAGATGATTGGTTGGTTGATATACTGATTGATTAGCATAGGGAGAATGGGTTTCTTCTTGACAACCTAAGATTATGCTTCAGCTAAGCTCAAATTGCTTACACCTCTTCTATTGGGTTTAAAATTACAGTCCTGTCATCTAAAATCTCACTTCAATGAAATTTTTACCATATATAAAAATTAAAGGGAAAAAGAAAGTAAGCGCAATGGATAAGAGTAAATGGAGTAGATATATTTCACACTACTGCTGTTGGTACCACTAGAAAAAGTTGATAAGTAAATCCACTTGAAATATGTTACATATTCTGCACACTAGTAGAGAGCACTTTACAAGCATTTAGAAAGGGGGGNATATTATTTGGTTTAAAAAACTACAGTAGTTATTAAGCAAGGTAATTATGTAGTTGTGATACTACCAATACATTTTTGTCCTCCTTAGAGGTATTACCTAGGTTTCATAGAAATGTATTTAAATTATATTATACATGTGAGAAATATCATATAATTGCAATAGAATGCCTCACTCAGCAGAGAATGGCTTACATTCTACAAGCTTGAGAAGCAACATATATACTTCTGTATTTTTCCTTGAGAAGTCCAGAATTTGCTTTCCCAAGAAAGCAGATAAAATTGAAATTTTGTAGACAAAATATTGTAGACTGCGTCATTAGTAGGGCACAGACACTTAGAGAAAACAAAAATAATTTAAAAAAATTACTCTACTATGTAATTATGTGTTGCCGAAACAACTGCTTTCTTACACATATCTTCCATTTCATTCCCAACATTACATGTACCAGGTTTTTTCAGCAGAGAAAGATACAAATGCAATTGAATACAAGATTGAAAAAACCAAACAAACTTTTTATTATTTTTAATTTGATACTTCCAAGCATTTCTCCACATGGGCAAACAAGTATTTAGTAGCCATGCAACAAAAAGAAAGTGGTTCATTAAGAATATTGAAATCTGCATTAATAAATACAACTGGATCTCTCAGATTTTTTTCCTTCCCCATGATATCTACGATGAGCGGTAGGGGATCAGCTGCAACTCAAATCCCCAGCTGAACAACCCAAATACAACTGAGTGAGCAGACTTAAAACAAGGCCATTTATTGGTGCCTGTTATGCAAACAAAGCATCCAAGTCATAGAAACAGATGTCAACTGAAGCATATGCTTACTGTAAACTGGAATTTGATTCTCTTTATAAAAATAGACTTAAACAGGCCTTCAGAGACTAGGCTGCCGCTTGTTGTATACCATTGCCTAACCTGATTGAGCCTTAAGCTTTTTAAAAGATGAATAGACTGATATCCAAGGGCACAAAAAAAAAAAGTTTTAAAAAAAATTAAATGGGAAATAAATGATAACATGTTGGAGCAGTTCCCAGAAGCAATTTTACAGATTTTCTCTAAAAACACAAGACAGGAAGTTCAAAGCACAGCGCAGGTCACCTATGGCATGTTGAGTTATCATTTTTATACCACTTAGGGTGAAAAAGGGACTTTATGTTCAAGTGACAAGTTTAGTACTCTGCTTTTTCGTCTTTCTTTTTTTTTTTTTTCACCTCTTCTCACATCTTGATGCCTTTTAAATGTCACTTATTTTACATGAGGCAGTTGGTGGAGACATGAGTCAACAGCAATCAGAACCATTATCCCCTGCAGCGAGCCCTGGTCCTAATGCATTATGACACCTTAGCTGGCCAGCCACCGATTTACCTTTCTGCTTCTTAGGGAATTAAGTGGCATCATGTGAAAATGGTTGTGATATGAACAGCATGGGCATAACTGGTATTAAATTTACCTCTCAGCCTAAGTGAATTTTCCTCACATGTGACTAATCAAAATGAAAGCTGTGGACATGGGCAGATCTGGCCAGCACTTCTCCACCCCTGGGATTGGGGCTATTTTGTTTTATCTCTTTGTACAAGCTGGCAGAAGTTTAAAGTGAAGGGGATAATCCAGTGCTGGTGTCTTTATGAAATAACATACTTACATGAAGAGGCTTTTAACTGTCTGTCGCTGTCCT
>WEKX01011291.1:49457-128792 GCA_013390025.1 Pitta sordida
AGCGTGACAATCTCATTTTGCTGAGCACCCTCCCATGAAAGGAGAAAATAATAGCCATAACAGCTATGGCTAGTACTGACCTTACATGATCCATTATCCACTAAACACTTTAAAAGTCAGTTTTACATACACTATGGGGGAAATTAGAGAACTATCACAATCATTTTCACTTTAGTGAATTTGTCTTGTGTTTGAAGTCAGTGACTTGATATCCTCGTACATAACTCTCCACCTTGCTCCAAAAAAAGGAAAGAGAAAATCTTGTTATAAAAATCAATCTTGTGCAAAAAGGTGGGAAACACACCATACTTTTGTTATTCTGATTAATAAAGATACTGACAGCAAGGAAACTCAATTTAGCATGAACTTTCTTTGGAGTAAATGTGAAATAATACAAAAATCATTATATAATTTAGAAGTGTTCAACATCAGTACAAAAATATTTTTATCAATCATTTCAGCCAAGATAAGTAGGTGCCAAAGAAAGTGCAGGCAGAGCAATTATCATCCTGTGCAGTCAGAAAGATATTTATTCACAGACTAGAGTGGCTTGCATTTTACTACAAACCAGCTGTGCATGTTACTAACAGCAGTGCTAGATTTTCCCAGAGTACTGCAGTCTCTTTCTAACAACTCAATTGTACAGGACAAAACCACGTGGAGCATGAAGTCCTCTCCTACTTGCAAGACTGCTCAACCTTCTGTGACTTTGAGAATCAATTTCTAATGCATGAATTTTAGGCATTTACTGTTTGCCCTGAGTTAAAGTCTGCAGTAACTCAGAGCTCAAATTAGAAGTATTTCATCAAATATTTTTCAAATAAATGGCGATTAAATGCTATGACTCAGTGGCTCAAATTTTAAGATTAACCTAGTCTATCTCAACATAAGTTTTAGGCTCAAGTTCTTCCTTACAAATGTGAAATTTGGCTACGCATTGAATTAGTCAATTTTTTTCCTCTGATGGTTTGATTCTGCTCCACATACCAGGGTTTAAGTCCAGACAGTGCTAGAAGACTTTCAACTTGTAACCATCTATTCCTGTACGTAATACATGTTTGATTGGAGAAAAATAATTTTTAAAAAAATTAAAAATTAGGCAGTAGAAACCTATCAGGACTAAATTATGGGTATTTACAACATCAAAGCATGCTTTTCTTATTAAAAGAAAGACATAGAAATACACAGATTTACATCAAAGTATTTATCTCTCATACAATATTTATGTTTTAAGAAACTAAACAAGCACCAACAAACACCATAAATATTCTTCGCACTCATTTTTAGAAATTATTGAAGGCAAAGATTAGGAAGAAGGTTCAAACTTTTAATCTTGACAAACATATACAAGATATTAATCATGCATGGACCTTGCCTGGGTACCTTCATTTTATCAATGAGGCTACATAATTAAGGTCAAGTTAATGTAGAGTTTGAAATTTATGGAACATGTCAATTAAGATAAACAGGAAAATTACCTCTTCCTAAAAGGATTAGCCTCAAGTGGAAAGGTTGGTTCACAAAATTACAATCCATTTGGTAAGGAAGAAAGATCCACAGTAAAATTAAATCTGAAGTGCATAGGCTAGCAGATTCTACCCAAAAGGGCTGTAGGGGAAAAAAATTAGAACAGAATCATCCTTTTTTATTTGTATTGTGTTCCCTAAAAAGAAAATAATTATTTGCACAGCAAAAAAAAAATGGTTGCAAGAGGTATGATGTATGTCTTACCTTTTCTGTTTTTCCCTCAGCTTCAGATTTACTTGGACAATGAAATCTTAACACCCATAGAAAAGCAGAAGGCATTCTGTTTTCAATGACATTACATATTAGTGTCACAACAACCAAAGGGGTATTTGTAAATATTCAGTTGAGATTACCCTGTTTTGTACCCTAAACAACAAGAATTATTATTTCAGAGTTTGTCAAGAAACGTGAGAGTGAGAAGAGACAAGCAAAAGTGATATTCTCCCTTATCTACCGGGTCATGCCGACTTCAACTTCTCAGAAATGATTTTTTCAAAAAGGGTCCATTAATTGTATTCCTCTTTCGGTTTATTGCTTTTGTGACACTACAACAAAGAAACTAAAAAAGTTTGAAAAGAATATGGCAGCCTCTGCTAAGATGAGAAAGCTGATAACTGCATACATGAAGACTTCCAGTGCCACTCTTCTGATATTCTCCACCAGAAACCCTGTACGTAATTGCATGCTACTCTCCTGCTTTCCAAACACAGAATAGCACAGTAAACAAAACAAAGGTGGCAGCTTTGATAGAGTCAAGGCTCTCCTGACTTGAGTAAAATGGTTAGCAATGAAAATGTGGCACTAGGATAATAGTTTTTCAAATGCTTATCTTGAATGCTTTCCATTTATCACCTAGAAGCACATTTGGCAAGCTGGGGTTTTGAATACATGTATGTATGTATATATAAACCTACCATGTCCACACGTATTTTTTCCATCCCAGAATACTTATAGGAAGTGATGGTTTGCAGAATTATTACTACAAGCTTCTGTTTCAACAACTATACCTCCAAAGTAAGTTCCAACCCATCCAGCGGAATTTAAACCTCCTCAGGGGCAGTTATTGCTCTGACAGGTCTGCCAGGCCCAAAATGCCCAGGACCAGCCTGACACAACTGATGCAATCACTGCCCACCTTCTGTCCTCTCTGGCTTCTCTTTCCACAAGAGTGGCTCGAAAGTGTTACACTGCCCTGACCGCTGGAGTGTCAGGGATGTTCACTTCATCTCATAGTCACACCACTTGAATGAACTTAGCATGTCTATTTACAGATTTACCATCTGACAAGTTTCAACTAATGACAGAATGTTTTTATGCCATTCTTTTTCTAAAAACATTCTGGGAGCCAATGCTAGTCTGTCTGTATAAATGCATTCTTCTAACTTAACAACTATGTCTGTACAAGTGTTTTCTTCTTATTTAATAACAATTCCAAAAGTTCAGTTTGACTTTTTATTTCTCTTCTTTATTAAATTAATACTGTAGAATAACCTACTCTTTTTATTGAATTGATATCTAAACTATAGGAATTTCAAACTATCTTATCCTACAGAGGCGCAACATGTTATGATAGCCTTTAGATAATGCCAAGTTATTTTAATTAATAACAAAGACTTATGCAAGCATTTGGTCACAGTAAAGCAGCAATATCACATTGCAATATCAGATTTTTTTTTTTTAAATTCAGCTGTCAACTGTTGAAACAAACTATTCCAATAAATCCTATTACTGACCACAAATTTTGGGAACATATGTGGCAGAGAATACATTAACATTGCTGCAATACTGCTTACAAGAGCAACACAACTTTTCTTTCTTTTAGAAGATTAAATATGAAACAAAATTATCTATGTATCTATTGCCAAAATGGTTGAACAGGTGCAGCTTAAAGGCACCATTCCAATTATCCCCTGGGTATTGTTGTACACCTTAGTTTTGTTAGGCAGGATAAAGAGGAGAAATATTAGAGCAACCAAGCAGATGGTCTGTGGAAGTAGATTACACACTTCAGACATAGGAGGGAAGCAACACATTCAACCCTTCTGTTTGGACAGAAGAGCCGTCTTAGCCTGTCTGACCCATTAGCTAGTAAACTGGAGTGTACCGCCAAGTGCTATCATGCTGTTCCTTTAAAAAGCAAACAACCTCACTTTTTATGATAGGCACTGGATCATTTTAAGGGAATTGTAGGTAATGTCTGCTGCATTAGACAGATGGTCATATCATGAAACCATATACAAGTCACCACGACTAAAACTCATGTTCGCTATCTTGTTAATCCGCATGAACTGCAAAACAAAGTAAACCCATGCTGAATGCTTTTCTGGTCTCTAACAGTTCATATATATGCATGTTCATATAATAATCACAACTGAAACATGTAATAAGGTTCAATATTCTATTTGACATGCTTTTTCATAACCTCGTATTAATTTTGCAGTATGAAAATTCTGATGCTAATCTCACCTTGATTTAACCTTTTCATAACTTCACTGGCTTCCATGGAGTCAATGATAAAGAGAACAGACAATTTAGATTAAAGAATAATATGTACCTTCTCTACCCGTAAATAAGCTAAATGCCAAATGAGAGTAGACTAGCACTCTATCAAGGCCAGGTTTTACTGTATAATTTCTAAAATACCTGGGAAACAAGGGGAGATGTAGCTAGTCTCCTTGACAATATTCAATAAAAACATATCACGACACAAAATTGTGTATCAGGAGATCCATACGGTAATATTCCCCCCACGAGGACTCACATGGAATTGGAAGAAATATTAAAAGAAGTGGACTTCCAAACCTTGCTTATTTTTGATACATATCAGAGATTATTTGGTAATAAATTATAATTACTTGGTAATTAAATCTAGATTTTTTGGCAATTAAAACTCAGTTAATCTTAAAACATTAAAAAAGGAAATGTTCCCAGCAACCAAGCCTTTTCAAAATTAGTTGTCTCTACATATATTCTCATGAAGAGTCACTCGAGGCCAGAGGCAGTTTCCCCCTCCTACAAACACAGACAGCATACACAAGCCCCACCTAACCTCCTGCTCAGTTGAAGGATATGTAAGAGAGCACATTTCCTATCAGCTAGGCTGCTCTCAGCCACAGGACTGCAACCAAACCTGGCAGACCAGGAACGATTTAGAACTGTACCAGGAGAGCTGCCGGTAAGCAGCCACAGCCTCTTCCCCGCCTGGCAGTGCATAGGTGCACATTCCCTGTCAAGCCGACCCCAGGCAGTACTGTAAACATGGTGACAGATGCCAGGAGACAGGGCTGAAAAACTTCCAAATGAACAATTCTAGGTCTGCTGCACTGAACGCAGCAGAGTTCCTGGATACTTTCCTGGATGGTTTAACATTTGGAAAAAATATGGATGGGAAGCTGCGTGTGCCTAAAGTGCAGACATCCGTAAGTGAACATCCTGAGATACAGACTCCGCCCTGCTGCTGCACAAGCTGACTGGCAGGGATCTGCTCTGGCTTCTGATCCCTCACCTCCTAAAAGAAAGCACTGTTAATGAAGAGCACAGCCCAGCAAAGTCCCATTGTGCATCTAAATGGTTCAGCATTATTCTGACCAACAATATCCCTGGAACTAAAGCAGGAGAGAGAAGAGGAAAAGGGAGAGCAGAGGGAAATGATTTAGAAGAGAAAGAAAGTGGAATAGATAAGGGTGCTTATGGGTCACGCCTTTGATAGCAACTGATCAGTCACGAAGGAGGTCCTGGTTGTGTTAAAATGCAGAAGAGAAGAGAAAGGAAGAATACAATAACATAAGACAGAGAATACCTTGTAATTCTTGATTGTATCTTCAAACATGATGAATTAGGGGCACTAGAGAGTTGGAACCCATGGAAGTCCTATTGTTGCTCTCTGGAGACCTGAAAACAACCTGTTTCTAAAGTCCTTGCAATCCCTATGTCACAGACTATGGCTGTCCTAGAGCAGACCTAGGCCTGTTCTTTGGTGCCAAGGAGAAAAATCCCTCAGTGTTTTGCATAGTTCTTGAGTCTTCCAGAGAGATGGATTTTAAAGAGCTCCTACTTCAAATGAAGATCATCAGCCATGGGAAATTCTAGCACTGCCTCTTTCTTTAACATGCTAAATAACATGTACTTTTGGCACATCTGTGAATTGGAAAGTTGTATCTGGTCTGTAGAGAAGGACCACTTTTCTACAAGCTGATTCCTTGGATATTTAACAACTTCTCAAAGTTCAGTTTTTCAATAACAACCAGGGAACTGAAGAGAAACTAAATAAAAGTTGGATTTGAATATCCAGTTCTCAAGAGTTATCATGCACAAACGTAAAATCAAAGAGTTCTGCAAATATTATTAAAATTATAAGCAAAATGTTTCAAAGTGTGAAACATAATTTGGACTCTTGCACAAAAACATTAGCATAGAAACATAATTGATTAAAGTGGATGGCTGCCACAAAAGGTCTGACTAGCTCACTGTGTATGAATATAGTCATTAAGAGAAAACATTCGGCTAAGATTCTCTCAAAGGCCACTATTATTTCAGTAGTCACTCAGGGACTACAGAAGAACAATTTTAAAGATTACAGGAAGCATTCACTATTACCTTTATACAGATTTGCCTAAGAATTTACAAAGACTGGTCTGTAATTTAGACAACACTGCTGCACTGCTTGCAAATCGTATTTTACTACACAATAGCTGATTTCCTCATCTACGTACTGAATTTTATAGTAGAAAATGTAAGCCTTTTTTTTCAAGTGACTGCAACACTTCATTTATTAAAACTGAACCTCATAGTTCACACAAAAATACAGGCAATTCGTCAAGTGTAAGCATTTTTGGGATCCCTTTTGGCCCTTTCTCTTGCAGATGGAATGACCCCACTGGTACTCAAATTATATTCCTTCAAAGAACTTCAGAGTGCAGTTAATTAGATTCTAATATAATTAGTTTCTAAAATATGCATGAGTAAAACTGAGTTTTAGTAAGTTATTGTGCATATAATTTCTTTAGGCTTCACTTTACATATGTCATTGTTACCAAGCAAGAAGAATCTCGGTGCAAGTAATGATAGAAAAGCAGCTGTTTCTATTCTATTCTGATATTTTGATGATCAAATTAATGACTGTCTTCACGGGGAAAGTGTGACTGTAAACTTAAATCTATATATGAATCTGAATTTTCCCAAAATTCCAAAGAAGCTAGACCCAGAATATTTATTTCATCACACTAAAATAATGAAGTATCATTACTCAATCTGACCATAATGCATTACCCATAACACTGTTATTTCCCTTCCTTCATACAGGTAGTACACAACATTAAGCTGACTTTTAACTTCTTAATATATAACTTTTGCCTCTTAATATTGTACTGACTCTGTTCATATAGATAGGAGTGTCAGGAGTAACAGATTACACTGCACTTTTGAAAAATGAATATGAGATCGAGTTACTTGATGTAAAACGTAAATTACAAACATCACTCAGTTCATTGCAATCAGCCTAAAGGAGCAAATTCACAAGATTTTTTCTAAGCATATTTTCTTCATATTTTCCTAGAATTACTAATAGCTGTGGATTTTGCATAGTAAAATTTCAACCAATTGGTGTAGTCTGGTCACAATATGACAGCTCTAACTAAGCAAAAATTATATCATATAATTTATCACATCATTGGGAAAATTCTTATAGCATCAATTTATATGTAATATGGGAGAAGCGTAAAACATCCCTGAGAGGTTCTGGCGCCCAAGAGCTCCTCTTGACAAGGTACATTAATTAAGGATTATGGATTTCTGCACTTTGTATTAGCAGCAGTTTAAAAATATAATTTGTGTAGTAACATTTCCAAAATACGGCAAATTGAGTGTGATTTTTTGCAGAACAGTCCCCCCATCAGGAGAATATTTTCAAAATACAAATTCTGGGTAACTCACATAATCCAAAAATATTTTCAGGGGTCTTGCTATTGCTAGTTCTTATTGCATGAAGGTGCTACTCCTGGGAAGCAAAAAAAGAGTGTCTTGACACAAAAACCTTGTTTACTGGAAGACATATAAATGAATGATTACTTTCAAAGGGTTCAAGGAAACAGGCTTAAAAAAGTTATTTTGTAAAAAATAATTTTAAAATTATATATTTTTAAATATTGATGACATAATAGACAGCTACTATTAATGACGAAAATATGAATGAATGACAGAACAATGGATTACTGAGATACATAACTTTTTTCGTGTTTATTTAATAAGCCTTTCTAATACAACATCCAGGAAACTATACATATCTTGACAAGTGATTACATCTAACATTACTGGAATGTACACCACTTAACAGGTTCTCTAATAATCCAATAACTTGTCATTGATCTGGCCATGCATCTTGACTACGTATTTCATTTTCATTTTTCCTATTATATATGTCTCTGGTTAAATAAGTACTATTAAAAAGTTTTTTTGAAAAGTAAAAATAATTAGGTTAATATTAAATTTAGGGACACAATATGACAATACAATATAGCCTAAAGTATATTATTTGGCTTAAATTCATTTAGTTTCTGAGCTGTGTATTTCCTAAATAGAAAGGCAGAACCATTAATATTACTTCTACGAAAAGAGAAACCAGTATGAGTCAGGGTTTCATACTACATGCACACACACGTATCCACATATGAAAGGAAAGACAGTATTTCTTTACTATGGCATATATAAGGGTTTCTTACGCTAATGCAAAGTTAAAAATAAAGAAGTGTTCTTATACTAAAGCAACCTGTTCTTAATTTTGTGCCACTGTACTAATTAGATGAGTCACCTGCCTGCCTTTCATTCTGATCTACATCATGGCAAGGACTAGAGAAATGATTTTTCTTTATCTCATTCATCTGCATTGAATGCAATAGAAATGATAAAACAAGTAAAATAAAAATAATGGCTAAAATTATCAGAAAGGGTTTGAGCAGGCAACATAAAACAATTCTTCCTTACTTTCTTCCAATCTTCCTTCCTTCATTTCTTTCTTTCTTCCTTCCTTTCTTTGTTTCTCTCTTACTTTCTCTCCCTGCACCTCTTCTATTTTTGTGATTCAATATTCCAAAGTAATGGAACACAGAATGATATGCATTATTCCAATACTATCAGTTGCCTAAAAGAGCTCAAACTGACATAAGATTAGTAACCTTAGAAAGGAATGCAGCTGAAGAAGAAAGTAAACACTACACAGAAAGATCTGAAAATACTTGGAATAATAACAATATAATAATAAGGTATAATATCATTACACAGTAAAAAGACTCTCATCTCTGCATATATGGGAGCATTATTTCCAGTGAAACCACATTTGAATTCGTACTTCACTATATCCAACACTGTAGCTCAGTTTTGAAAGTACGCACCAGAAAATTCTAATGTAAATTTACATATAAAATTTAAACCACCTAAACCAGTTAAGACAAAGAGGCCTTCTGATCCATTAATAGTGTTCACAATTACATGTTAAATAAGATCATTCACTATCATGTATCAGACTAAGACGCAGATAAATTTGCACTGAATTCAACGTAGGATAGCAAATTAACCTGGGAATGGAAAAAACCCAAACCCTGTTATAATTCTTGACTCATGCACATGCTGGCCATGTGACCATAAGCAAGTCACTTGCACCTTACCTTCGCCATTTTCACATCTGTGCAAGTATCGTCATATTCACTTGCTTTCAAGTAGTTCAAGGTGTGAATCCACATTCTATTCATAGAACAAATATAGACTTTTCACATTGCCTTCAAAAAAAGCATTTTATTCCTTTGTGGTGGATTCTGCCTCATCTCCTCTTCTTCACTTACTATTCTTTATGGCAACAGGTTTTACTACATGCATAAGTATTGAAGAGTGATTTTGCACCCTAAGTTTATCCACATTACTTAACCAGCAATATGAGGAAATGTTTTTAGCCTTGGCTTCCAGACAAACCATGGAGAAAGAAGGGGTTTATCAGAGCAGAAATATAAGAAAGGTTTTCTGAACTGTTCTCTGGGAATGGCTACCTTTTCCACTGACTATATTGGAATTCTAAAGGTCACTAGATTTCTAACCTCATCACCTAAGTTTTAATAGTCTACAAACTATTACACCTCAAACAAATAATCATAAAGTTTTTGGTTTCAGCTTATCCTTTTAACTACCTAGAATTTGAACCCTGTGAACAGAATACTATCATCCTAATATACTATCCTTTCTTTAGGTGTTCATGAAAAACATCTGTATATGCTCTTAGTCTGAAATTAGTTTTATAACGTCTGTAGTTGCGTATGGCAGCTGATCTATGTTAAAAACCGTGGTTTTAGACAAGGATTGCAATTTGTGTTGTATCTTCACTTCCCAGCCCAGAAATAATTGCTCTTTTCTCTAACAAGGTCTTGCATAAATATATCATGCTATTAACAGAGAGACAGTTGGGCATTCAGAGCCCCTAAATCAACATATCTGAGAGTCCCATATGCAAAGTTTGGAAATATTATTCTTCCTTAACACTATTCTGAAAAATAAACAGGACCACACACTTCTCCAGGTGAAACCCGCATACAGGACTTATCTACAGTTTTTCAAAACAATCCGTTTTAAAGGAGATTTTTCACAAAGAGTACTGAAACATTTTTTCCTAAGGTCCTGTACTGTCACGTTCAAATGCATCTAAGAAACTAGTGGAATATACTTCTCTTTGCATGAGGTCATGCAAGTTTTGATGCTATCACAACACGATCATCCAGACGTTAGTGTTCTGTTTTGCTTACTGGTTTACCCTGCTGATCAAGGACAAAGGAAAACCTTCTATCCGAAATCCTCCTAATCATCTCAAGAAGCCTTAGAAATGGACTACATTAAAGTGCAATATTTTTCTATCCACCATTCTGCTATGATTACTTCAAAGATCAGATTTCTTTTTGTTAGGAGCTTGATTCTTTCATAGATAACTTGCCAAAAAATTCCTGAAGATATACCACCCAGGCTTAGTACCTTAGTACTTTCTTAATACCTCCATCTTTGTTCAGTATCTCAGCAACATTTTTTTTCAGCCTTAATTACCCCCCATTATTACTGGTAGTCAACTAGCTCCATTTATCATTTAAAAATTATTCTATACTCCATACATTGAATATATCGAAGTTTCACCTCAGAAACTTACTCTGATTTTTCAGTCCCACTTTTACAGTCAGGTTGTTGTGATTCATGTTTCTAGTTACTGGTTTTAGCAGGGTCAGCTTCTTTATAGTTGAAATAGCTTCCTTGCAATTTAATAGCATTTGCTTATTCTTGCTTCCTAGTTCCATTCTCCTGAGTGGTATTAATGCTTTATGAAAATCAACAATTTTTTTTATGTATTAAAAAACTATCTCCAAGGTTCTTACTCCGTTTAATCTTACATTTTTTACATAAGCAGTTCTATTCATTGTTGAACTTTAGTGTCCAATTAATTTTTTCCTTTTTAAAAATTTTATTTCACAAACAAATGCTAGATTTAGTTATGCTATGGCCAGTAAATATTATCACCTTTTTTGAAAGAGTTTGTCTTTCCTTGTTAGATTATTCCAGCACAGGAAAGACAACACACTCCTTGGACTGGGACATTCGTTTCCCTCCCAAACTATAAACCAAGGACTTAAATATCTTTGGTAAATTAATTTTGATATTTTATGGCTGTTGCTTTACTGCAATTATACAAAAAAGAGATCACAAAATACAGATGGTGAGCTATTCTATTTCTATGAGATCTTAATGCTTCTATGTCATTAGAATCATAAAAAACACCAATGTGAACTAAGAAATTAAACAGACAAGAGATAAATCTGATCTGTCATCACTAAAAATGGGGGAAAAGTTTACAGAAGTCCATTAAGTTGCACACATGAAAATGACAGGAAATGCAAGCATTCTTTCTTTATTCCTTGTTTTTACAACTTTGACATTTCTTCTTCTGTGATCGTATGTCATAGTCCTTTATTGAGATTAGTGTTTATGCTATCAATACAAGTTTATGCTATCAATACAAAATACCTCAGTTGAAAAAACCCCAAACCTCTTTTGTTTTGCTCTTTAGAGATACTATATGGCCTTAGTTTTGTAATTGTCATTTAAAAATATGCATATTCCCTGTTAATGTTAACAAATGGCATGAAAAAAGGACGAAACAGAAGAAAACAAGGTCGAAATACTCTACTCACACTGTTGCCTCCAGCAAGAGGCAGTTTGACGTCAAGAGATCAAACAGCAGCAAACACTTTATTTTCAGATATTTGAAAATAGTAATAAATACATACAGGGAAGAGTATTCCATTTTCCTCCTTTATAAGCATTAACTACTTATTAATGATTTTGAAGAATGACTGCTCTGCATTTTGTTCTTACAATTTATCAGTTACATAGTAAATCATAGTAAATCTTGAAACAAGTTGAAAAAGAAAAAGCTATTAAAATGGGGGGAAGATTACTTTAAGTTCCAAAACACTCCTAACTCTCACAGCAGTAAGCTAAATATCCCTGAAGGATAAATATTCCTGACTCAAAACACAATCAAATATACTAAATATCTACTAATAAACAAAATGTGGGTTATGTTCACTGTATTCCTAATACAATTTTATAACAGTTTATTTTATTTATACAGTTGGGTCTCCTATATCACTCACCCGCGGTCTTATTTGGGACCTGCATAGCCTGATTTCCACATTGAATGGTGGCTGCGCCACCGCTGCCCCCACAGCCACTGCAGCCGCTGCTGCTGCCCCCGCCACTGTCACCCATGCTGCAGCTGCTGCCCGTGCTGCCCACACCCCCACTGCCACCTGGGCCGCCGCTGCCACTGCTGCGGCAAGTTGCACATGCGCGGTTGCAAAATGGGTCTCCTATATCGCTAAAAAATCATGCCACTAAGGTCTGGAGCCGCAATATGGGAGGCACGAAGTGCAAGAGCACCGACTGTAGTAACTAAATTATGACAGCGAGGAACATTTTGGTTTTATTTGATTATCATTTTAACTAGCACGTGCATAAGGTATATTAGTAGAATATACAGTTATACTCCCTCCATCACGAGGAAAGGGACAGGCCAAGGCCGTCGCAAAACACTAAACTCGCAAAGAACTGCAGGTCATTAATATGCATGCAGGCCACGCCCATTGCCCCACCCCCCGGAACTCCGCAGGGCTCCGGGCACTTTTCTGCTTCTCCCCTCGGACTCGCTGAGCTTGGGGAAGCAAAGGGAACCATTTCTGAGCCCCCTCTGACTCAGGAGACCCCTGCCACCCCAAGAATCTGTGGGCCTCTCCGGGTTGCCGCGACTGTGTGCTCACAGCGCAAACCCCTGCGCCGCTTCCCCCTCCCCTGGTGCTCGCACCCGGGCACCTCAGCCCACGGGGTGGCCCCACTCTGGCAGCCCGCGCCATGATGGCCAGGCACGGGCCGGGGCGAGGGAGGAGCGGCACGACCGTGGGGGCGTCTGGACTGAAGCAGCGCCATGGCTGCGGGGACGTCTAGACTGGGGCAGCGCCGCGGCTGCAGGGGGCACCCGGACTGGGGCAGTGCCTGGCTGCTGCCACCACGCATGCTCGCCATTCCTCCGCGGGGGGAAGGGGTGTCCCCAGAGAGGGCAGATCGGGTCAGAATCGGGAGTTTCCTTCCCTTTAACATCCACACTTCCCGGGAGAGGTAGCACTGCCTGTATGGACCCAGAGAGCAGAGACAGCTGCCCCCTCCCAGCACACAGCACTTGTCCCCTCTCGCTTGCCTCACTTTCATGAGGCAGTTTCCCGGGCCAGGGAATGGGAGCATGGTACCACTATTGCGAGCCCTCTCCCCACAGGGTGGGGTGAGTCCCGCCCCACAGGCACCGCGGCACCGCCCCTGAGCAGAGCAGAGGCAGCGCGCATGCGCCAGCCGGCTGGACTCGCAGACGGCTGTAGTGAAACTGCGAGAAATTCCCCTCGCAAATGGGCGGGGTCGTAATGGAGAGGTCGCAATGAACTGGGGATTCACTGTAGTATGTAACTTGTTCCTTTCATTTCTGAATAATTAAGAGTGCTGTCCTGAACATTAACTCTCTGTTATCGTTTTGCTAACTACTCCCTCAAGGAGTATTATACTAAATGAAAGACAACACAAAAGGTAAGGTAAAATGATGATGAAAAGTAAAAATAGTAAGTGTCTGTATATTGAAAACAAATTTAAAAAACAAAAATTAAAAAAGAACCAAGAGGTAGTTAGAAACAAATGTATCACTGCACTCAGTTACATCTCCCACAACATTTTAGTTTTACTAATCTTGCACATCATACAATGCTCATCTAACAGTATTTGTAATTCTAGAATAAATAAAAATAATTTTAAAAGAAAAATAACATCTTAATATTGCATCAATGAGATAGTCATTGTTGCTGGCTACCATTTTTTGGTTATTTTTGTGCTTCAGGAACAATTACTCTATCTAAGACCAGTTCCAATCATATTAAAAACAATAGGAAGCATTAGTCATTTTGCAAAAGTGTATCTTTGCTGAGGGCAACTGTGGCTTCAATCCCATTGAGAGCAATAGGAGGTAGCAGCAATTTTGGAAGAAGGACATTGTCTATGGAATACTCCATAGGAGAACATCATTCATCAGCTGTTGCTGAATGAGAAAATTTCAGTTCTGGAGAACAACAATAAAAGAGAATCTGCAAGCTGTTAAGAATCTTTCATACATGGGATTTTAGTATGGAGCGTGAGGAATAAAAAAAAAAAAAAAAAAAAANGGGAGACAGTGTTAAGAGTTGGACTCGATGATCCTTGTGGGTCCCTTCCAACTCAGAAAATTCTGTGATAAGAATAATTATTCTGTTAAGATCTTCAACAAATACTTGAATAAAGAAATAACGTATTTTCACTATCCACTAAAATTCCTTGCAGATAAATCTTTACACTTACTTCAAGTCAAACTGCTCACCATTAATGCATTGGAAATTTGGACTTAATATTTCTGTGCCCCAAACTATATATGGAAATTTTAGGATGGATTGTTTCATTTATTCTCTGTGTAGCACTTTCTAAAGCAAATAGTGACTGTAGAATCCTACAGAACTACAGGTGATCTTAAAATTCTATTATAATTTAAAATATATTTTATATATCTGCAATTAATATACTGAGGTCAGTATAAAATGTCTTAAATAAGTTACATTAGACTGAATTATCATTGGCATTTCCTCCTGCCGCTGTTTTAACATCTCTCATTCCTGTTGCTGCAGAGAAACTACTTGTAGAATAGGTAGAGAAAAACTTTTAGGTGCTGATAATGGTTGAAGACCCTGAAGACAAATTCATACTGATTTGATTGAACTAAAATAGAGGAACAATATTCATCCTTTTTAAAATGCTTATGCATATGATTTTTCCACAACGTTGCTAAGACAATTTTTAAGCATCCCTGATTCAGAGTATGAAAATTCAGAGTTGATAAAAAAAAGTACATCAAATTGCTAAAATTTAAGACTTACAGTTATTTAAATGGAACCTAATGAATCCATTTAACTCGGACCAAAACTGTGACTAGCCTACAGCATGAAAGCACCTATAAAGAGTTGTCATTTTTCTATATTGCACACAGTAGGTTGTTATTTCCAACACGTCACATAATACAGTATCACCAGCAGCACTGCATACCTACTTATGGAAAGAATTACCTAGAGAAGCTTCTCTACAAATATACTACAGTGGGATACTGACTATGTGTTTCAATATCTCCAGGCATTGGGGTTTTGTGGGTTTTTTCTTTTCTCTAAGTTGGCACAGCTGTTAAATACACAGATCCTGGAGTACAATTTTATCTGTATAGTATCTGTGCACTGCGAAGACTTTAAAAAGGGAAGAGCGATGCACCATTTCAGCCACACATCATTTTAATGATGTAAAAATGTACCCTCAGTTCAGAATACACTGTGTTTTGGAAAGACATGTAGAGGACATCTGAAACTATTTTAACAGAAAATGCAAACTCAAAGCTAGAGATAATATGAACCAACACAAACCCTCCAGAGTACTATGTTAAAAGAGAGGGGTTTAAGATTAATATACTGGAAAAAGTTGTTTTACCTACCAACTTTCTGTTTTATTAAATGTTTCACAAAGCAATAAAAAACCACCACAAATATTCAGCGGAAGGCAAATGGTTTGCATAAATTTTGTCGAAAAATTATAAATTAATTATACATAATCTCAAAGAGAAGAGAAATCTGTAAGGAACATGCTGATGAACAGCTTATGTTAAAATTTTACCAAAATTTCCATAAGAGTGGTATGAAAGGAGATTATTGTATTAAAAAAAAACACAAAACAACCCAACAAAAACAAAAAACAAGCAAAACCAAATCAAACTAACCAACAAACAACAACAAAAACCACGCACAAAAAAACAAACAAACAAAAAAACAACCCAAAGAGTAGAACAAATGTAGGAGTGATTAGAATGAAAAGGTAACATCTACTTGGAAAAAATATAATCCCAAAAGGATATTGTCCATTATAATGTTTTACTTTAGTATTTGCTATAGAACCACCAAAAGTAAAATGAAGTAAGACAGCCCTACTGTGACAGAAGCTGATGAAGTCTGACTTGTCTCCATCTGTCCAGGATCTAATGAGATCACGTGTAAACACACCTCTTCCCCCCTCTCAGGAAGTAGGTACTTTTAACAAGCCCTGTATGTGTACCTCAATTATTAGAGAAACACCAAAATTATCAGTGTTTGGGGGAGGGCGTTCCCTAACCTCAGGATAGGCTTTTTTAGTTAAGCCATTGCACGTTTACAATAATTATGTGCATTTATTTGAAACAGGTTCAAAAGTTTGATTAAGTTACCTTTTCAGACATGTGAATGCTAAAAAAACTCATATTTTTTCAATACAAAGTAGATAAAAGAATACCTCTGTAGAAAAGAATGTTCTTGACTATATTAGGTGATATGGCTGAGTTCAACAACCTCTTCTATGAGAGAAGGAATCAAGCATTGACTCTTAAAGACTCTAATATACAATTAAAATCAACTATGTAAATGGAAAATGAGATGTAACATGAAACTCAACGTAAAGTTGCTCAGTATATATAATTACACCAATTACATTTAGAAATCATATTTACTTGCCAAAAAAGAAATAGAAATTAAAAGGCAATTGTATAAAGTGACACTACATAACCTTCTCATTCAATCTTACTGAATACAGAATTACAGCAAGATAATATTTTAAATACTTCAAATGAAAGGCCATCAAGTTCTAATTCAAAACACCAGGAAAATAAAACATGCAATTTTCATACTCTGTGATTTTCAGCGTGCAACAAAAACATGTAGCTATTATAAGAAATCTTTTGAATTGTGATATACTGGTTTCTGATTGATCTAGAAAGGGAGGTCAATGACACCTTCCTGATACAAAAAAAATTAATTTCTTTTGCCAATTTTCAAACAAAAGCACATTATAGATTGTGGGTCAAGTTAATTTTCCAGGAATGCCTAAAGAATTAAAATACCCTCACTTCAGATTCACTCAAGGGTGGTATTTCACTAGATCAGAGAGGGAGATGAGAGTGATACACCCTGGCTCTAGAGGATCAGATATTACAAGCTGTGTGGATGTTTATCTCTTCTTGAGATACATTGTCAATGATCTTAACGATCTTTTCCAATTTGACACTACGAAGGCAAAGACAGAAAAAAAAGAACATCCAAATTTGTATCTGAGGATGAAAAATTTGCTTCTGCATACCAAGGCATGTTTTCCATCTTCTTTTTAAGGACTACATTTTCAGAAATATCTCAGTTCTTACCGGCCTACATCTTGATACACATAAATGTAGGTATTCCTTTATCAATGGCTACCCAGTGAAACTCAAAATCAAATATAAGGTATATCAAGTTACACTCATCTAGTATAAGAAATCTCAAACAAAGCATATAGAAATCTGAACCTTTATTATAGCAGACATGACAAAACCAGCATGGGCAGAACCAGCAGGAAACAACATTTTCTTTACTTTAAAATCTCTGTCAGTCACTGGGTATTTTTTCAAATTATGGAACATTCCAATCTAGATCCTGGTCTAAAACTGTCACGCTGAAAACCTAGAGAAGAAAAACTGACAACAACTAAAGGGACTCACCTAAAGAAAATACTTTATTTAAACATTCTGAAAGATGGAATTGTGATTCTTGTCTTTATTTTTGTTTATAAAGTTAAATATCTAAGTAAGGGTTGGTTTTGAAGACCAAATTTTGAAAATTCAAAAATTTTCAAAGGAGACTTTTTGACATAAAATCAAACAGAAGTCCTTGTCTTTCTTTCAAACCAGAAAATGCACGGCCACTAACATTTTTTTTCCCAAGAGAATTCCATCTGTGTCATTCTTGCAATTTTCAATGCAGAATACCTCAATTAAAAAATCCTCAGTTCTACTTTAGTGCTGTTTAGATTGCTTTCCTTCAGAAATACTACTGGGAATAGCCTAAACTGGTCATATTAGCACATAATCCAGAAATCCTTCCTTGTGCCACTGAGAGAGAACAAGAAACATTTTTAATTCTTCCCTCCATGAAATGAGAGAAGTTGTTGCAGCAATAACACTTGCATTTTTCAAGAAATGCTGTTCCTGTCAGCAGTAAGTCATGAAGCAGGGAAGAATTACAATATAAAACAGGAGTAGATGCCATTGCCATGTTCCCTGGAGGTGATATTGAGGTAATGGGGATAGATTAGATGACCTTTGGAGCTCACTTCTAACCTTATTTCCTACAGACTATGATATCTTCACCAAGTTCCAGAGAGAAGGCAGATAAGAGCTGATTTCTTTGGGGAGGTATTAGTTAGACTACAACCACAACAGAATCTCTGCAAGAGTGAATGGATATATCACTCCACATAACAAAAGTACTGACATTTCAAGGGAGACATACAAAGTCTAAGCAAGGCATTTCAAAGAAAAATAGAAAGTATTGGGTGTTGCGAGGTGAAATTTTGTCTTGCATTCAAGTTGTTTAGTGTTGTTGCTTATTACTCCTGGCTTTAGAAGTTTAACAGAGTTTAGTGATTTGACTTTGGCTGGTCATCCTCTGGACATTCCTTACAACCCTTGTCTTTAAAATCCCTGATCCAGGAAACTTACTTGAACGTAATTCTCTATGAAGACATATTTTCTGTCTCCGGGCTGATACATCATTCTTACACAAATTAGAATGACTTTCTCCTCCTGATATTAGAGAATCCTTATGAAGGTATGGCCAAGCATTGAAAATAGCTCCAGAGGCTGTCGCTTCTAGGAACAGGCAATGTTATTGAATTTATAGACCTCTGAAATTGTTCCTAAAGTGGAAAGCCTGTGGCAATTGAATTGTTCCTTATTTAAATCACAACTGAACACAGAAAAACTATATGATCTCAAAAGGTTTAAGTTGGGTTTGCTGCAGTTTGTTCATAGGAAAGTGTATTATATTTTCTGTTCAGCAGTTTTTCAC
Source organism: Pitta sordida (assembly GCA_013390025.1). Lineage (NCBI taxonomy): Eukaryota > Metazoa > Chordata > Aves > Passeriformes > Pittidae > Pitta > Pitta sordida. Next base: position 68,507 of record WEKX01011291.1, read on the forward strand.
TAGCCATTGATAAGACTGATATGGTCCAGAAATATTTGTGGTTTTGAACAGCTTTATGACACTTTAATGGTAACATCTTTTCAAAGAGGTATGAGAAGATAAGTTAACACATCTGTATTGTACAGATACAATTGATATTCATATATCATGATAAGACAGAAAAATTGCAATAAGGTTTTTGCATGGCAGTAAAGAGAAATGCCCGTTTTGTCCATTCCAGCACAGCTCCACTAGATGTTGCCAGAAATACAGCTTGCTTGCTTTTGTGGCTAATAAACTGTGTACTGCTAATGCCACCAGTGACCATACAACATATTTCATTACTACACAGATGCTATATTAGTGCATCAAACTTTCTAAAAGATGACTCAGTTGATTAAAAGAATCAGCTTCTACCCATGCACACCAAAGAAAACTTACAGCCCTATTCCCTATTCAGGAATTTATCACTCCATTTCAGTGAATCATGACTGTATAACATTTTGACTTCAGATATCAAAAAGGGCAAAATAAACACATGAAATAAAGGCTAGTGCTTTATTCTCTGTGAAGCATTTGCAGGGTATGGATTCCTATAAAGAAATTATGAAATACTGCAATTAAAGTAGAACCTTCTCCAGCAATATGGAATGAAACAGCTTTTGTTAAAGACACCTTGGTGGAAAAGTAAGGGGATAGAAGGAAAATTATTCAGGGCAGAAAGCTCACAAAACTCGAGGAAAATTACTCAGGGTAGAAAGCTCACAAATATACTGACCAGCCTGATGCAAAGGCAGACTGATGAGGAAGAATGTTACGTATTGAAGCGAGGAGCTGCTGCGTAATGGTTTTACCTTACAGTGCATAACCCTCCCTACACAAAGTGATGTAGACTCTATGTGTTTGAACCTGACTCTTCAGAACTAGATCAATTCCTAGCTTTCAGGTCTACCTGCTGCTGCCTGTTGTGCAGTCTGTTTCCCTGATTTTCTTTTGTGTTTTGCCTCTCATACTGCAAACCTCAGATGTGCACTCATATTCCCTACTCGCAGGTGGCAGGAGTCTAATTATTGCAAATACAGTGAATCCTCTCTTGTATTGCGACTTCTCCTTCATGACCTTGCGCATTTGCGATGTGAATTTATCGCAGTTTTGATTCCACCATTTGTGAAATTTAGCGGCTCACGCANTCCCCGTGCTCAGAGATTCAACTGCCTTGTTATCTTACCTATTCTTAGCCAGAAAAATAGCCTTCTAGTACTTATTCTTTTACTACTGCTTTCAGGGAAAACAACACCTGCACACTTCCTCTGCTATAACTCTCCTAAATTTATGCCAAGCTCCCAACAGAAAAGCTCTTCTTGGGGAAGCTCGTCATAATTCCAACAAGTAGTCTACTCTCCTAGCAAACAAATATAAAAGCATGCATACCTCTTTTTGGTAGGAAAAGTGGGGAAAACAGCAATTCTTGTGTTTAAAATCTCTCCTTTGGGGGCAATATGGACTGTATTTTCAGCATTTTCGGAAGGCATTGAAAACTGCTTTACAGTTACCGTTAACATGAAAACAGAATAAAGAGTTTGTAGATAACTTCTTAGATTTATCTATTTGTGGATAGCTTTCAGGTAGTAATTGAACACTTCAGAGAAAGCTAGTTGCTGATAAAAAAAAAATTCTATTTTCAATACACTAAACGAAAAGCCACACATCTATGAGCTTGTATTTTTAATCATCCCCCATTGGGTCTTACCTTAACATGTTGTTCTGGCACATAGATCACATTTTATCAGCGAAAAAACCCTAGCATCTTAATGAATACAAAAATGCATGTAATAAAACACATCCATGTAGTATATACATGTTATTTTGTGTACATATACTAAAAATGTACAGAAGCCTTTCAATTTACCTGAGTAATTTTTCAGAAATGCTATATAAACATGACTGAAAGCAAGAAATATTCTATGAATGCATACTAAAAGTGCATAGGAAATAGCACTTTAAAAGTGATTTCTCTGTGCTTACAGATTTAAGAGTGTATTGCCAGGCTTAGGTAACACTGATGTAAGCTCAATAGTTAGTACATGCTAATGCCAACTCACACAGACAGGAATTCAGGGCTATTGTCCAGCCCCAAAGGAGGAAAGATGAGGAAGAGTTTTGCCTGCTAAATCAGTAATGCCTCTGATACAATCACATGAGGTGACAGAAAGGGCACTCCAATGACATCCATCACCTTCACGGGGGTAAAAACCTCCCTGTCAACTTCTGATGCATTTTATACCACTATGCAGCACAAAAAAAAAGAGAAAAAAAAAAGCAGAGAAGAAAAAACACAACCCACTGCCTTTAACTTTGAAAATAAAATAAAATTTCTACATAATGAGGGACAACTTTCTATATTAGATAACTCCTGAAGCAGAATGTTCCTGAAGCTAAGAAGCAAGAAGTGTGGTTTTTTTCCTATTAGAAAAGTTATGCCAAAATAATTGTTTTGTTCATTATCTGTTTTGAAGTAACACATATTTTAATAATGTACAGAGAGTTTACTTCCATGTCATTTACTGAGGCCACTGTGATTAAATTGTGAAAACAGTGAAGTAAAATGGGGAGACTTATGAAATATCCTCCTCATATCCACAAACTGCACAAGCATGGCTTTTCACAATGTTTTCCTGGATGTCAAAAATAATCCAGCCAAGCTTATGATTAATTTTTCCACAAGATGTTACTAAAAGATTAAAACTGTTGTGATACCCAGGGTGTGAAAGTTAACTTGGTTCACTCACAACAAATCTGATTTGAGATGATGTAATCCAGTACTGATTCTCCTAATTGCTTAGCCACAGGCCATAAATGTGTCAGTTCTCTCTTCTGGATTGCTGCTGTAGTACAGTGCTAAACAAGTAGAACACTGTGGCTGTCAAGTGTTTTGGCCACTAGTCACATGCATTAAAACAGATTAAAAGTTGTTGAAATGTCATATTTGCAATTAAAGTGAAAGAAAGAAGGACAATACTGGCCTTTATTTCATGTCTTCACATAATATAGTCCAAGATTTAGAAGGGTAATATCCTAGAGTATACGATTATATCCACTGCTTTAAGAAATACACTTATTTAATATCTATTCATAGAATCACTAAAGTGGGACAAGAACTCCAAGGTCATTGATTCCAACCTTTGACCAAACACCACCATATCAACCAAACCATAGCAGTAAGTGCCATGTTGAGTCATTTCTTGAACACTTCCAGGGATGGTGACTCCACTACTTCCCTGGGAAGTCTGTTCCAATAACTGACAATCCTTTCAGTGAAGAATTCTTCCTGATGTCCAAACTAAACCTTCCCTGGCATAGCTATGTCCTCTAGTCCTGTCACTAGTTCCCTGGGAGAAGAGGACGACCCCTCCTTTGCTGCAATCTTCTTTCAGTTAGTCATAGAGGGAAGTAAGGTCTCCCCTCAGTCCCCTTTTCTCCAGGCTAAACAACTCCAGCTCCCTCAGCTGCTCCTCATTTGAATTACTCTCTAGACCCTTCACCAGCTCCACTGCCCTTCTCTTTACATGTTGCAGCTCATCAATGTCTTTCGTGTAGTGAAGCATCCAGAACTGGACATACTACTCCAGTATTGAATACAGAGGGACAATCACTTTCCTAGTCCTGACCTCTTTCCTTCAATACACAAAAACTGATATGATTAATGAAAATTTAATATAGACAAGAATGTCTGGGCACAGGGTACACAACCCCATTTCTCATCACAAATGAATGATTAGTACAGCTCATGATGACTACAACCTTGAACATCCTGATAACACATTTACAATTGTCCCTCAGTCATTCACACATTTTATTAGCGTCTTCTCATGTTTGCAGAAATTTTTCCCTCAGTACTTAATCATTTATTCATGTGGCGATGAGGTCCCAGTGGGCAGCCCCAGCCAGCCCTCCCAGGAGCCAGGAAATCTTTAACTGTAACACGGAGACTCATGTGGAGCCTATTCCAGCTGTTCTGGCTGTGGCAGCCAGCCTGGACTTGCCAGCACATATCTACATATGTGCACATGTGCATATTCATAGCCTCAGGCAGAGCACTCCTGCCAGTGCTAGCTGCTGCAGTTAAAGGGATAAACCCCAACTCCCATGCTCCTCGATGCCATAAGGACCCCGGGACGTCACAGTGTTCCAAAGTCGCCATAAATCTGGCAATAATTTGCCACATTAATGTCCAACCCGTATTTGTGGATTGAAGGCTCTGCGGAACCTGCAGGAGACCCTACATCCATGAATATGAAGGGATGACTGTATTTCTTCTCCTTGAAGTTCTCTTTTTAATGATAGCCTCCCAGAACTGATCAAACATGTGTGGTGGAACAAAGAATTTATAGTCTTGAGGCAAAATCTAGGTCCATTATTATCAACGTTTCAGTCTGATAGTGCTAGCCCAGTATCTTTAAGGTGCTTGAGTGTGTTCCCACTCTTGTTACCACTTACAAATAAATTGACAGTGATAAAACTCTGATTTCCAATATATTACTACACTACTATTCCATGTGGGTTTTTAGACTAGTAACACTCCATGAATAAGAGGTATATGCTTTTTCTTTGAAATACAGTACGTCCCCACTGCATTGCGACCTCGATATCACAACCCCACGGATTTGCAAGGAAAATTTCTCGCAGTTCGGTTTCAGGCATTTGCGAGTTTCCCTAGACAACGCGTGTGCAGTGCCTCTGCTTTGCTGAGGGGCGGTGCTGGCGGTCCCTCTGGGGCGGGACTGAGTCAGCCCCATGGGGAGGACCTCATGGTTTCTGTGGCTCACCGGGGGCTGTGGGACAGGGATGGCCACTGTAGAAGACAGAGCAGGGCCCTGTGTGGCTTGAGGCACCTGGTGGGGATGAGTCCTCCACCTGCCTACGCTTAATTAATGCAGGTCCCTGAGTGTCGCTCGCCCGCCATGTGTGCGAGCAGGCAGTGCTTGTGTGCGTGTGTCTGTGTTACTGTTTCCCTGGCTACAGGCAGGGAAGGGAACTTCCCCAGGAAAATGGGGCTGGTCACAGCATGTCAGTAAGACATGCTCACTCCACTGCCACAGCTCACCCTTGGGGCCGAGACATGGGGCCGGGACGTGGGGCCAGGACACGGCAGGCGCAAGCACGGGGGCCGGGGGGGGAGCAGTAGCGTGGGGTTTGCACTGCCGGTGGCAGATGCAGAAGCAGCAGCGTGGCCAAAGAGAAGTCTAGGGATTCTTGTGGGGGTTCCCCGAGGCAGACAGGGCGCAGAAACGCTACCCTTTCCTCCCCTGTGCTGCAAGAGCCCGTGGGGAGGAGTCAAAGAGGCTTCCCAGTGCTCCTGATTGGCTGGGGGTGGAGTAATGGGCGTGGTATGCATGCATATTAATGACCTTCATATATTTGTGAGTTTGACATTTCGCGAGACCTCTGACATGACCCGTTCCTCGCAAATGAGGGGGTATAACTGTAAATCCCAACATTATCTACATTGTTGCCAAGAGACAAGTGAATGATCCTAACTAAGCAGTCATGGATATTAAGTCATATGGATCAAAGGTCTAGCGGGTTCCTCACTGTTGTGTGCAACAGAAAACCAAGTCATGCTGGAGAACAGGATGACTAAACTCCATAACCTCCTGTCACTAAGGTGAAGGGGAGAAAAAATTCTGTTTTCTCAGGAAGGATTGACATCATGTGACATATGTCAACAACATGAAACTGCTCATTGTAAAAGTTCACATAATTTCTAAAACTACATTAAAATGTCTAAACTGAAAAATCATGATGAGAGTCAACACGGGGAAGTGATGCATTAAATATAATCTTGAAGACAGACCAATGGTGAAACTAAAAATAAGACAATTTAAGAGTCAAGCTATGAAAAGTTGACACATTTACTACCAAAACGGTGGCATACAATCCAAACTCAAATACAGATTTGATATTTTTAAAAGACCAATTTCAGAATGTGAAAATAACTCTAAGCTAAATCAGACTGAGAAAAGAATTTGAACACAGAAATATTCCCAGGAAATTAAAGATGTTTAGAAGTCTTGTTTCTAATGCACACAAAAACACTTTTTCAAATGTATGAAAAACCTACACTAATGTAAAAAATAGTTTAAAAAAATCTAATACAGTCATACCTTGGTACATTGCGGTGTCATATACGCATCCTCATCGACTCACAGAATTGTTTTCCTACAAACCTGCCTCAGTGACTCACAGCGCTTCCTGGTCGATGCCTGCACAGTGCCTCTGCTTCGCTGAGAGGCAGCACCAGTGCTCCCTGTGGAGCAGGATTGGCACGGCCCCATGGGGTGGGCAGGTGGCGCCTCTCGCTCACTGGGGACAGCCACAGATCACTGCCTTATGAGTGCTGGGAAGGTTACACAGCATTTATAGTTCTCCAGCATGTTGCCATAGCGCAGTCCCCTGCTGCAGTCCCTGCCCTGCTCCTGTGTGTCTCCGTGGCCAGAAAGGCTTACGTACGCAGTATGTTGTACGTAGTTTGGCACACCTGGTGATACGTACATGTAGCCCAGGGAAAGTGCTGCTGCAGTGCTGTACCTACCGTCCTCCACAGGGATTGTGGCCAGAGCTACCATCTGCTTTCTCCCACTGCCCCACTCACCCATGTGTGGTCTCAAGTGTTTGCCTCCACCAGCACCTCTCATGGACTGCCTGTGTGTGTGCGTGTCTGTGGGGCCATGTGTCTGTCTGTTACTATTTCCATGGCTACAGGAGGGGAAGGCGATGCCAACAGGTGTGCTAAACTGCAGTGGAAGTCAGCTGCCAAGTGCTGTGTGCTCAGATGGGGCAGTGGCAGGACATGTCCACACCGCTGCCACGGCGCTAGGAGGTTTCTTTTCCCCCATGCCCTCCCCCCCAGGTGGAGCCGGTATTCTGCTGGGTCCATATGGCCAGCACCACTGCCCCTGCACTCGGGATCAGCAGCAGTGGAAGTGGCAGCGTGGCCAAAGAGAAGCCCAGGGATTCCCTGGCAGAGAGGTCTCAGAAGTCTCAGAAGTCTCTCTTTGCTCCCTTGTGCTGTGAGGGCCTGTGGGGAGGAGTGGAAAATGTTCCCCAGTGCTCCTGATTGGCTGGGCGTGCCCTATATGCATATTAATGACCCATGACTGCTTGCAGTTTAGAATATTTGCGGGACCCCAGGGAGACCTGTATCCCGTCGCTACAGAGGTATGACTGTATTTAAAGAAGATGGTGAAGCTAGAAAATTTATTGAGTTTATGTGAGGAGCAAGTAGATGAGAAAAGAAATCAATTGTTGGAAGATTTAAGGATAACTTCAATGAGTTTCAAGACATACTAGCAACAACAGAGGATCTATAAATCGTATCCATCATACATCATGCAGAAGAGGTTGAAAAGTTCAATAAATAATTACTTTCTGCATTTAGGAAATAAAACAGGATAACCTGCTCTGATCAAGCGATCAGGATATAGTAGTACCTTTTCAACAGTATCTCAGGAAGATATTCAACAACAGCTACTATCGTCAGATATTTTTCAATCAGTATACATTTGGCTAACTCGTAGTTAAGGGTTTTATGATAGCTTAGTAGTTTCTTGCATAATTAATGCTAATGTGTAGCATATCTCAAAACAACAGAGAAGTTCCAGAAGACTAGATGAAAACAGTACTACACCAGTATTCAACAAACGGTAAATGAAATAGCCCAGGTATCTAGGACAACAAAATGTTGGTCCTAGATACAGTAATGGGACAGGATTTTTATTAATAAGAAGTTAAAGGAGGACAACACAATTAATGCCCTCCAATATTGGTTTAGGTCTGATAAAAATTGTGCTGATGAAGCTTCTGTAAAGCAACAAATATTCAATTCTAAAATAATATTAAAAGAAATACACAGGTTCACAGGTTATTCTGAGTTGGAAGGGATCCATAGGATCATCTAGTCCAATTCCCAAGTGAACGCCCACCCAGGGAACAGACCCACAAGCGTGGAACATGGGCACCACGCTCCATCCATCCAAGCCTCCCACCATCTAGACNCGTCTGACCAGCGCCGAGTACATCTTCCTAACATCCAGTCTAAACCTGGCATAGTTTAAGGCCATGTCCTCTTGTTCTGGTGTCATCAGCCTGTGAGAAGAGATTCACACCTACCCTACTGCAACCTCCCTACAGGTAGTTGTAAACAGCAATCAGGTCACCTCTGAGTCTCCTGCTGTCCAGGCTGAACAACCCTAGTTCCCGCAGTGGCTCCCCATGTTATTCAGGGCTTGTTCTCCAGTCCTTTCACCATCTTTGTCACCCTTCTATGGACTCTCTCAAGCAGCTCAACATCCTTCTTAAACTGAGGAGCCCAGAACTGGACACAGTACTCATGATGTGGTCTGACCAGCGCTGAGTACAGGGGAAGGATAACTTCCCTAGTCCAACTGACCACACTGTTCTTAATATAGGCCAGGATGCCATTGGCCCTTTTAGCCACATGGGCACACAAACAAATAAGGACTCAAACCAGAAGTTACTATTAAGTATATTTACTTTCCCTGAGATCCCAGGATAATGTGTTTTTGACCTTATGTCATTTAACATCTGCATCTGGACACATAAAGTCATTAAAGATACAATTTTTAGATAGCATAAAGGCTGATGTAGGGTATAATAATGACAAATACAGTTCAATAGTACATTGTGGTCTGGATTTCTTGATAATATGGATGCATATAAGCAATTTGTGGTTCATATCACCGAATGTAAACTCACACAACCAGGAAAAAACAAATTCTGTCAACACTTCTGTCATGTGAGACTCAGTTCATCAAAGGGTTAATTTATTCCTTTTTATGGGTAGAGAATCTTGCCTGCAAAGAGGCACTACATTTTCTTCCTTGAAAATACGTCTGCTAGAAAATACTGGCGCCAGTGCTGATGTCTGCATTTTAAGAGGTTTCAGATAACAATTATGGAAGTTAACAAACACCTTTTTAAAATAAAATGTAAAAGGGGATCTAATAATTTTACTTATAAGACAGAAAGTGAGGAGAAAAAACCTGCGGCCCCGGAGGAGGCAGCAGTCTGCCAGGCAGGACCCCTACATCCCTGGGCTCGGGTCAGGGTATGACTGTATAAATTTGCCAATAATGAGATGGTAGCTGCCAACTATTTTGGTGGTTTGTATTTCATTGAAAATTTTATTAATTCCTCTGGTGGTGTTTTGACTTCCTTCAAATGAAATTTAAGTCTCAATCGTAGAGGTTTAAACAGGGACCTGAACCAACTGGCCACAAAAAGTTCCATGAAAACATTAGCAGATTGGAAGACAGCACGGTACAGAAAGCAGAGCTCCACATTAATAGAGAGAATAATCCATTGCTCTTAGGACTGTCACAGGGGGCATTGACTCTGTCAATTCAATCCTTTGGTCAAGCATTTTCCTTCACCATTTGGAGACAACAGTGCTTGTAAAATGTTATATAGTACAATTTTCATATTTATAGTTAATATTCTGGCCTCATATAAATACTTTAACTCATCTAAATGTAGCATCTCATTTCCTCAAATTCAATATTTTTATTAAAAATAACAGGCTTCTATTAAAATGGCTTGAGAATGCCATGCAGATTATACTCAACACCCAGAAATAAATCTTTAAAGTATTTTATTGAGGTAACCAAAACAATTCAAAATATTATTCCTTGCTCTTTCTCTACTGACCAAAATCTCCACTAAATAATTGTATTTTTTTCAGTAGTATTCATTATTTATCCACTAAACTGGAAAGTACCTTACATAAATGGAAGTCTGACTGCGAATTAGACAAATCACCTTCATATCACCTTGCATTTTGAAGATTAATGATGCATTTATACCTAAAACCCAGAAAAACTAAGGCATATACTATGTCCATCCTGCAAGGTACTGACCTTCCAAACTGTATTCATGATGGGCTACCTGCCTCTGACTATGTTCATATCAAATTTGGTATTAATTCTTACTGAGCATGACATAAAATATTTCAAATATCAGATTAGGAAAAAGCATGGATGATACTACAGTAATCCCTTGGTACTTTACAGTTTTGTGGCTTCAAGACATTGGGGGTGGGTTTTTTCCAGGGTGGGGGGCAAGCGCTGAGTGGTGGGGTAGGGAGTAAGCGCTGGGGAGGGCACCGAGCGCGGCCCCTGGGCTCTGCCAGGCCCTGGCCATGGGACCTGCCTGACTGCGGGCACACAAAGGGCACCACAGGGGTGAGGGCGGAAGGTGCCTCCTGCTCCCGCACAGACACACACAATTCTCCTGCAGCCCGAGAGCCCCCGTTCCCTCTGCCCATAACCACTCCAGCAGCTCTCCAGCTCCATCCCGCCATGGCGCGGGTGCCTGCCCCCCCACTCTGGCTCGGCGTGGCCAGGCACCAGCCCGCCAGCCCCCACGGGGTGGGGGAAGGTGCCTCCCGCTCTCATGTACAGACACACACAATGGCAGCCCAGTCATCCCATCTTGTAGCCCGGTGGACAATTCCAGCCACGCAAAAACACACATTTACACTAACGTATCCTGGCCGCACCGCAGTGGCTCCTGGCTGGGACCAATTTACATATTCATGAGCAGTCTGGGTTCGCGGTAGGTTCTGCGCATGCACCAGGTCCCACAACTCACTGGAAAATCAACAGCGAGTATGCGGATCCTGCAAATTATGGATCACAACTATGCGGAGGATCACTGCACTACCGGTGTCAAAATTATATTGTTGCTTGGAGTATTAGCTAAATGGCAGTCAATTTCCTATGTGCTATACTGCTTAGAATTACATCTAAAAGCTTCTTTTTTTTTTTTTTTTGAATCACCAAGCTTAAAAAATGAAGAATTCTTACTGAGAGAAAATAGTAGTTGATAATATAAAATTCGAAGAAATAGCAACGACATTTTCAAAATGAATGCTTGACATCAAAATCTACATACAGGTTAAGTACCTAATCTGGTGAATAAACATGGATACAGATGTAGTAGTTTAACCTTAGGCATCTCGAAGGAAACACTGTAGCAATTACATTTAAATGCCAAATATTTAATATTAACACATATTAAAAGTTAAAGGTAGGCTAATTTTAACATCTCCATGTTGACAACTTCTACTTATTTCTAGTAAGAGTTAGGATTTTGTTTACATTAAGGTACAAAGTTAAAGTGAACTAGCTTCCTCGATTTTTATTTCTTTAGCTCTAACTGAGTAGCATTCAATCCAGTACAGGAAAATGTCTTTAAAGTATCACATAGTTTCAAAAGAACAGCCTCATCATGATATCCTGCTCACTTGCTTCAATAGCCTAGGGCAACTTAATTACGGCAGACTTCATCTTAATTCCTATCCCTTTCTTTTCTTCCCCCTTTTCCACATCTATCACAATCCATTTGGATTAGAATCAAATATTACAAAATGTTTACAAGACTGTACAAGCTGAATACACCTTTCCGAATCTTAAATGGTCTCAAAACAATTGTAAGTGTTTGTACAGGTGGGTTTGGAACTTGCCATCCAGGGCTTTGAAAATCAAACGCTGAATAAATTCTTAAACTTCCTAAGTGCTTTATGTTATCAATAGCCACAAGAACAAAGTCACTTCATGCAAATCAAACAGAGCTAAGACATTTTTTAGAAACAACTGCTTAGAGAAGCAAAACGAGAGAGAGAGAGAGAGAGAGAGAGAGAGAGAGTGTAAAGGTAGGCAGAATCACTGAAAGCTGTACTGCTGAACTCTGCAGAAGGCTCCTTGAAATAAATATTTCAAACCTTTATATGAATATTTTAAGCATGACAACTACACATAAACACACAGCCAAAGTGCTCAAATCCACTCAAGAAAGACTATTAAGTCATCAACCTGCTCCTGACAGGATCCACTGAATATGGCAACAGTGAGAAGTCAGGAGACAGTTGGAATCATTTCAAGACTGCTAATTTAACTTGTCTTAAAACCAACCAATGCTCAACGTGTCATCATCAATGTCATCTCATCGCAGTCTGAAAAGCCTTTGACCTAAAGCAAAAAGGTCCCCAAGTGCCACCCTTCTTGTCTACTGGTTGAAAATCTAATTGGTTCTGCTGACAGGCTTAGGAATTGGTAGGAAGGCTGTTCAGTTAATCTCCAAGGGCCAGCAAAGAGCTCAGTATCCATCTCTGAGCTTTGCTCCCTGGCTGTCGTAAAATGACTCTGATGGTAGTGCAAGCTCTTATGCTTCAGCTGTCTTCTGACTTCTGTTAAGTCAAATCCAATAAAGTTTGTCACTCAATAATCTGAGAGCTACCCAACAAAACCTCTTTGATCAATAACAGCTTGCCTGCTTGCACTGAGGAAGGTGACCTATTAAAGATTAAAAACACACCTGCTGCTTGCAGCACAGAACATCTTTTTTTACTTTTTCATAAAAATTCATCCATTAAAATGAGTTTAACTGCTACAACTATGTATATAAATATTACATGCCAGAAAGCTAAAATAAGATTAAAAGAAATATTTTAGTTATAGTACAGTGCTTTTATTAAATTTTTGAGTCATTGACTTTCTTGGAATCAGAAAGACCTCATCCAAAAGGCCTTTCACCATCCACTTACAACCTTTACTTTAGACTGCTCTGTATGCTCTTTGTTTAAAATTTTCTGCCTGCTAATAGCAAATGGTTCTTCTTTAGTGGCAGCCAGTAATCTAATTTGTTTCTGAATATTTGCTTATGCCAGAACACAAATATTCACACTGCTACAAAGTACAATTTAAAATTTTAATTAAAAACATCTTCCCCTTTGTTTGAGATATTTTCTTGAACTGCACATACACTTTATCAGAGGCTATGATCAACAAGTGCTTTACAAAGCCCCCAAAATGGAATAACTAGGCTGTTTGGAGTTTTTTATTAAATTTATTCTAAATGATCAAGTATTAGTTGAGATACCTTACCTGATGTTTTACAGAAAACAGGAGAAGGATATAAGTAAACAAAGCATGTAATTAAAGGTGTAGTACTTGGTAACAAATTCCTGAAGGAGAAATCTCATACAAGTAAATTTGACTGACTGAACCCAGGAATGGGATATCAATCTCCCAGAAAAATCACAGAGTCCCTTAGAGCAGCAAATTCAAGATACATGAGGTAAGCAGTACTGTATATCTCTTGATTGTCATGCTTTGTTTAACCTAGTGTCCTTCAGGCATCCTTTTAAGCAAAATAACAGCTAGAGAGTGACATGACATTTCAAAGCAGCTAGGAGATACAGATCTGGATCTTCAACAGAGATTAAATAAATATATGTCCCTAAATATTTAGAATTGTTAAAAAAAAAAGAAGGCATTACAACAGTAGATTTGCTAGGCATTTGCACCGTCATTTGTTACTGCTTCTCAATAAAGTAAAATACTAGCCTATGGATGCTAGGGCTAGGCAAACATGAAACAAGAATTACATGTTAGGTAAAGCTATTTCAGAATCTGAAAAGCTGTATGAATTTACTAACTGAGACAATAAGAGACCAAATTATTATCATAAATAAATCCCCTACTGTGCACATCAGAGAGACTCAGGAATGGCTCTCCCTGTAAAGCGCTTCTGCAGGTTTGCAAGGCTTCTCTCCTTCCTACTCCTGAATGGGCTCAACACGTAGGTTTCACTCTGTGCAGTGCTTTGCTTTCAGTCAAGACACTTTTTTGCAACAGCAAAGCTACAAGCTCTGAGTTGTCAGAAATACTTCCCTCTCTAGAAACACTGAATTGACTAAAAATCCACTTTAATACACTGGTGAGTGTCCCCGCCTTTCCCATGGGAGACCGGGGTTTGATTCCCGACGCGGAGGCAGTGGTGCTGTTTAAGAGTTGGACTCGACGATTCTTGTTGGTCCCTTCCAACTCAGAATATTCTGTGATTCTGTGACTCTAATAAGGGCAAAGCCTGGGGTATGGGTACTGGATGGCCATCCAATGGTGTCTCAAAAAAATATCAACTACATAGACTAAATTTTGATTAGTAAAATCCCAGCAAACACAACTAAACCACCAAAATCTCAAAACCAAAGGCATAGATAAAAGCAAGTGACAACAAAAAATGTCTTGATGTCTACAGTCAAGAAGTCTGTTATAGAAAAGGAACCTGTTTGAGAGTCGCATCTTGGTGTTACAAGTTTTACAGGAAATAATGAAGACAATTGCTTTTCTTATACATTATAAAGCACATGCATTGCCTACAGAATATTCTAAACCCCATGTATATTATACTCTAACAAGAACTTCACAGAAAATTAAGTTCAATAACCCCTGCCATTTACTCATCAATTCAGTGGGTGCAGTCAACTGCACTTATTCTGCTGGGCTTCCAGCATGAGATATCAGAGAGTACCTTCACCTTTTTTCACTGTCCAAAATTCCCAGAAGCCTACACCAAAATCAGTTCTCTTCTCAATGAATAAATATCTGTGAAAAAAGGAGCAAGATGCCTCAGAAGACTGGTATGGGAAAGAAACAAAAGATGTGTATAACTATTTCTGTTGCACTGAGGCTTTCCTTTTCACATATTTCTAGCGCCCAGAAGTAGCCAGTTTGGCTTCTGTCTTTGAAACTGTTAGTATTTATCAGGTAAATGCATACCATTTTCATGCTGTTAATTAATCAATGGGTTTTCTCCATGTTGGAAAAAACATTGTGTTAGGTTTCTAGTGTATCACAACACTGGGGACTGATCATGGGTGTGTGTCCATGGGATCACTTTCTTAAGTACAGTCATTCAATGGTGTGTAGTTATTGATGAAAGAAACTATAATAATAAAATGGAAGCATAAGGTAGCTAGATGCCTTTTTGGATGGTATCAATGTCTGCGTGATTTGATAGTTGGTAAATATTACTTCATTTTCTCCTACATAACAGATATAGCAGTTATTCATTAATAACTATCTGTGGCCTCATTTGCAAAGTTGCTTGGCACTTGTAGCTAAGTAAGAGGAAGCTAGACAAAGAGCAAATAAAGTGTTGGGGAATGCTAAATAGCTTAAAAAAACACACCTTACACACGTCAACTTGGGCATTCAAAATATAGGCTGGCACTTTTCTCTGTGGCTCATTCCTCTTTTAATAATGTCATCTCACCTCACAGGGGCTTTGTGAAAATTAATTAATTACGGTTTGTGAGGCATTCAGATGCTAATGATAGCTACAATGGAAAGAAAGCCTATGGAGAAATTAATAGTTTTGAATTCAATGTAATGATTGAATGTGAACACCACATGTAGGTCACATATTGGCCAATAAGAATAACAGAAAACATGAATAGCTGCTCATTCACTGCTCTCTGTTACTATGTACACTGAATGAAAAGAAAGTTCCATGGTAAAAAACATAATATATGTGTAGATAAATAAAAACAGTACTTCAATACATAAACGCGAAATGCTGAGACGATAGGTAAAAAGTTAACAGAATTGCCTGATTTCTCAGCTTTTAAACATTAAATGTTGTAAACACTGAAATGCTCAATAAAAGAGCACATACATAAAAAGACCACATACCTCAACCCCCTCAAACACCTGCAACAAACAAGCAAACAAACCAGGAAAAAACATGTAAGAGACAATTTTTTTTTGTTGTTAAACAATCTGGACAACTGTCTGCCACATGAAAACCCATACTTGTAATAAGTGCTGAGTGAGTCAGTGGATTTCAGACAATTCCTGAGAGCAGAGGAATGCCACATGCAGGCACCCAGAGTTCTGCTTGAGGTTCTGAGCAGACAGCAGTCCAGCCATTTCCTTCAGAGGGAAGCTCCTGTCTCCATCTCAAAATGCTACCCTTTTCACTTGTGAGTATAGAAATAGGTAGAGTTTTCTACTTAGTACAATCTCTTCTAGCGTCTCACTCAAATTATTAACTCAGCTTTCCTTCCAGGAACTCAAGCCCTTCCCTCTTTTCCCATAAGGCCCTGGTTTGTATGCAACATGGAAGTTGAAGTTTGAAGGTGTTCAAACACCCAGATCCTTATTTGAGCACCTGGCTTTCCACGAAGAGCAAATGAAGTCCTCCCTGCACAGGGCAGAAATAGTACAAGTCTTTAATGAAATTACTAGGGAACAATAAAACAAAACCATCTAGTTAATAAACCTCAAAACCAACCCAGGCTCTCCTTTAACTCATTCCAAACAACTCAGCCAAGGTAGAATAGTATGAGACTAGTATAGAGACTGTTCTATAAGACTAAGTGCCAGGTTCTTCACTTTGNCGTGGGTAGTTGGACTAGATGATCCCTTCCAACTCGGAATGGCCTGTGAACCTGTGAACTTCTAAAACTTCCCTTTGGTAGTTATATGCTAGGGAAAACACTAGAGAAAACAATCACTATGTAGTGAAGTATACCATTTAAAATTGTTTTGAGATTAAATGCTCACCCTTTTTCTATCTTCTTACTCTTTTACGTTTAAAGAGCTTCTCAGAATCCAAATTCTAGCAGAGAAAAATTTCTCTTAACTGAACA
The DNA here is from genome assembly GCA_013390025.1 of Pitta sordida. NCBI lineage: Eukaryota > Metazoa > Chordata > Aves > Passeriformes > Pittidae > Pitta > Pitta sordida. Next base: position 84,999 of record WEKX01011291.1, read on the forward strand.
GAGACAGTTCTGAAGTTATTCCTTAAAAGGTCCTGCAACATGTTATTCAAGGTGGCACTAGGACTCAGGACAAAAATTGACAAACTGCATCATGCAAAACCTGATCCTGTGGAGTGACACAACTTGTCCAAAGCTTTTTGGCCTTGTCTCAGTGTAGGATAATCAAAGACAGACATCAAAGCTCCTCCACCTCACTGCACAGCACCACATTTAGATCCATTTAAATAAAACTTCCAGTAGGTTACCAGATGCTTTATATTTCAAACAAACTATAGTTTATGAGGGCAGCTTGTGCAATCAGTTATGTCAGTGCAGAGGTGGAGTATCTGCACAGGAGGCAATTCTTTACATCCTTTTAGCAGCAGCCAGAAGCAGAATTCAGGCCTATTTTATTCACTGGAAAACTTTATTAAACGTCACACCATATTTTCAAAATAGATATGTTTGGCTGCAGTCAAGACATAGACATACTGAAGCACACACTTCAGGGTCTGGACATTGTAAACATGAATTAATATAGCTATTGTCCTGATGTTACCTCTGTTTTGATTGCAGTAACATTATTAAAAACAAACCATGTGATTCTTCATGTCCTGCTTTAAGAAAATGCCCAGTCATAAAAACTTCCCATTCCTTAACACTCTCCTTATGTACAGTTTTGTATGTGCAGCTCAGGGTTCTTACTTGCACAAGCTCCCCTATTCTACATCTGCAGATGCCCTCCTATTGAGAATACTTGAGTCTAGAAATGAGTTTTCATTTTATTGTTTATAATACGGACACAATAATTCACACAGTGCTCGGCTGGTATTTGGAGATGTACTCGGATTTCGGTAGGCTAAATAATTCCCTCTGAGCCCTGTATTCTTAAGGCAGTATAATTTCAACGGTCCTTCACAGTATTGATTTTAATATTGCATATTTGTTCTTCTAGCTTCTTTTGTCTTTGATCAAGGTTAACTATCCTAGTGATATTTTCAAGGTTTCCTTTTCTGACATTTGTATTTGTAAACATTTAATTAAAATAATTAGAAGAGGTTAAGATGTGACAATAAGAAATATCAGAATCACAAAAATCTCTCATGAAGAGAGAGCAAAAAGACTGTGTGTGTATTTGAGAGATGAGAGAAACAATGAATTATATAGATAACAGTTATCATAAGTTTCTATTCATCATTGCCAGTAATACAAGAACAAAAGGATACACAATGAAATTGAGAGATAATGCAATATAAATCTGATATCAAAGGAACACGCTTCCAGAAAGAAAAAATGCCCCCACCAAACTAACCATGAAATTTTTATGTGAAATACAGGTTTTACAGACAGAATGAAACCTTCCAAGTTGTTTCAGAACCCTGTTATAAACAACATATAATGCATAAAATATACAAAAGAACATCTGGACCTGGTCAGACTAGAGATTCATCAGGACTATCTAGTCTGTGATACCAGCCAATATTAGATATCAGCAGAATAGCATAATACTAGAACTGGTACACGCTGATATTCACTTATATATCAGGTCAAAATTGCAATAAACTGGGTCTTCCTGATCCACAGCTTTTATTCACAGTGATTTCTGATGGACTTCTGGGGATTTGCCCATCACATTTTGAAGCAATACACACTTTCATACAATTCCTCCTCCTTCATCTTGCAATTCCTCCTCCTTCATCTTGATTTGTGTTACAAATTCCAAATAGGTTTTGCAAGTTCATCCTAGAAAAATTCCACAACTCTCTCCCTTAGTCTCGAGTCACAACTGACTTGGCTAAATAGCTCTGTTTACCCAAGTTTGCATTTTGAAATCAATGACCAAGGAAATAAATTACTCTTATCTCCCCATTTAATCTGAACTGAATGAATGAGATTATTTGCTATAATCAGCTCTTCTGTGATAGACTTAGAGTAAACAAGTCTCAAATGGCATCAGATCTTGCTGACCCCGTGACAGCATGATGAAGTCTGTTAGCTATCACATTCAGAAACAGAGAGAAAAAATGTTAGGGATTCTGACAAAAGGGAGGGCAAGATCTACAATAACTGCAAAACTCTCAGCATAATTGCACTCCCCAATCATATTCATACTCACAAATGACATTAGAAGTCTTTACATAGCAGATTTACAGTGCCATCTGAATGAAACTCCTTTTATCATTTTTTCCAACATTTATTTGGCCATATCATATTTTTGCAAGTATGCACTCTGTCTCTATTTCTATAAAATAGGGAATTTTCAGGAGGAAGATTTGCATAATGACACATGAAAAAAAGCAAGAATATTTATTACAGGCTCTTGCAAAATATTACTCTACATTAGTTCATGTTCATCACTTCAAGTCACCCTTTAGATTAGTCTTTTAACCAACTAAATTGTCCATCTTATTACTGTTACAACATTCTCCTGTCTATTTTTCTAAGATACTATAAGCATTGCTGAGCACCATTTAGAACTTGTGTGCTCTTTCAATTTAAAATCAGTGATAGGGGTTGTAGAAGCCACTTTCCCGACTACACTCTCTGAAGCTCTTCCTTATTTGCAACCTCAACTGTAAAAGCAGATTATTCCAGACAATGATGTGAGTTCTGCACATTGGAAAAAAAAATCTTCATTTTGCCAAAGGTTTTACAGACTTGCAGAACATTGCAAGTTCTTCTCATGCCTCTGACCCCTCCTTACCTCATAGTACTGACTTCAATCTTCTTTTAATTGCCCTGAAATAAATGCACTGAAAATCAAACATGGCCAGCACCTTGTTTCTCCAGCTTTGTTTAAGCAGTTTTTATCTATAGTATGAACAGATGTGCTGTCTAGGACTCTCTCCATTCCTACCAAGAGCTTATGTAAAATAATCTGTCCAAACAGGTCCTGTCAGCCAACACTACAGCCCTGACCCTTTCTGGTGTACAACTCATTGCCACAATATACATAAAGAGCTTCCACAATGGTGCTCTCTGAAATTATAGGAAGGATTAAGCAGTTATGGGCAACAGGGTAAATGATCCCTCAGCTTTCAGAGTGATTTATGGATAGGTGAAAACATGAGTAAAGCTGAAATGTTTCAACTTGACAGTGACACTCTTAAAAATCTTTAAGATGGAATTTATAAAAGTAATCAACCCTCATTAACAGTAAAATCCTTGCTTATAGGGTATCATAATTGAAAATCCACTTTAGTACACTGGTGAGTGTCCCCATGTCTCATCTGTGAGACTGAGGGTTCGATTCCTGCCAGGGAGCCAGTGGTGCCGTTTAAGAGTTGGACTCGATGATCCTTGTGGGTCCCTTCCAACTCGGAATATTCTGTGTGATTCTGTGTGATAAGAAAAGGCATCAGCTACATTTAAAAGTCTTTAGAATAGTGTCACTGGTCACACTATGTTTACAGGTCAGGTGGACTGCTGACATTGTCATTTTTTTTGCTGCCGTGCCAACAAAAACCTGAGCAAAACAGGTCTTCTTGTGCAAAGTAGGAAAAACAGTTACAAAACTACTTATACTCCTCTGTTACACAATATTCAGCGTTTGGGTCCTTCTTGGGTAAGAAAATGAGTGAGAGGAAGTGATATTCAAGACCTTGTGGCTCACATTTCAGCTACAATTTAGAAATGATTTATGAAGCTTTTATATCTCATAAACGTCAATTATCTTCCCAAACACTCACGCACTTTCTCAAATCAGATAAAACTAATCTCACAGTAGAAGTAACTGCAGTGATGAATATGAGACTGTTTAAATACATCAAACCCAAGCTGGTCCATCCAACAAAAGCATGCAAAGAATCCCAAGGAAAGTGAAGAATATGAAGTATGTCGCTCACTACTGTCAGATATTTAAGTAGACAGTTTATATCCCAACATACTCTTGCCCTCTTGCTGCTTCTTCTCTCTCTGAATGCTTATGCTTATAAACCAAGCCTGCATGTAAGTAAAACTGCTTTTAACTTACATGTTTTGTTACACATACATTGCAAGTACCTGTTAGTGTCTTCTTATTACTACAGTAATCTGATATACTCCATGTAAGCTTTGTTAAATTCTTACAGCGTAAGACTGAAACAGAAGGAAGCTCTTAAGAAGCAAATTTACATTTTATCAGAAGAAATGAAATTGATTTGAAAGAAAACGCTGGGGAAAAAACAGCACAGTAGGCACCACGGTAAACTTAATGATGAATTATTTTGCAAAATTTCATCACATCAGCTGCTGGATCTTCTGACCTAGTGGTCACTCTCAGTCAGACCAAAATACCATACAGACCAGCAGCTGGTTTCCAATACTGGCAAAAGCAAATATAGTTCAAGAGAAGAATATAAGACAAAATCAGGCATTTCCTAAAACATGCTCCCAATCTACAACAACATGCAGCTCAGCAAGCTCCTAAGACACGAGTGTTGTCTTATCATGGTGCCTTTTAGGGGTTCTTTTTATTTATAAAACGTCTTTTCTTGGGATAAGGTGACCAGAATGCAGTAAAGGTGGAATAATTAATAGGGCGGGGGGGAATTGGGAAGCACCATATCAACAAAAACAAAACCACAAACAAACAAACAAACCTCTCACCAAAATAAAAACCAATCAACCAACCAACTCCCTCCACTTTGTATGATTTTATTAGTCTACAAAATAATGGTCCTGTAATTCAATCTGTTCAACCAACTAACCAGACCAGATTTAAATTTTTGTCATGTCATAGAACTATGAAAGTCTTGATTTAGTATTGCATTGATTTGCAATAGCCATAGCTAAAGATGTCTTTATATGACAATATGTCTGAGTTAAAAATACAGCAGAATTTGGGAATATGTCAAAAGGCATACAATTAATGGTTACAAAAATTCCACAAGTACTTTGAGAGGATTTGAGGGCTTTTTTCCTCGTTTCAGTACTATCAAGAGATTAGCTATGTGACTTACATCTTGTCAAACCTAAAACCTTTAAATAGACTTTGAAATCAAAATATTTGACTATGTACTCCATCAAAATATGAGAGAACATTTTACTTACTTTATATCCCTCAAAAAAGTAATCTAATAGACCAATATAAGCAACACACTTCAGTAATTTTTAATTGATACCTCTCTGTTGCCAATAAAATGCAAAGCTCAGACAGCACTTTTTTGATTGTACTTTCACCACCACTTTTTCCTCCTCTTTAGTTTTCCTGATACCCATTATGTTCACGTCACAGTGACATTATAAATAAAATTATTTTAGATAAATGACTAGCAGAAACTAGTGGAAAAAGAGCTAGTAAAAGAAAAACTGAAATCTATTATAATTGGTCTAGNAGAAAATCTATTATAATTGGTCTAGATTTAAAATTTGCAGTATAAGAAAGGTAAGAAAACTTGAATATAAAAGTAAAGCATGATCCCATTGATTTTTTTTATTATTATTTCTATCCGAGATATAATGGATTTACACAAAGAAGTTTGAGATCATGGGTTTATGCTAAACTTTATTCTGAAAACCTGTGACCTACTGTTCTGCCCTTCTCTACTTGCACTGCCTCCTTGCATTAAATGAAACAACTAGAAAGCCATAGGATTAAATCACTGAGCCTGTTAATGCAATATGGAAGTGAATTTCAAAGATAGAGGAAAAAGAAATGAGATGAACTGATTCACTTAGCTGTTATGGTACTTATTCACTAAGGGCTGCAATGGCAACAAGAGTGACTTTCAAGAAGGATCTGCAGACCACCAAAAACTCAAATGATGAAATTCCAAACTAAAGAGAACTTGATAATTTTTTATGTGATCATCAATTTTTTATTGTTAAGCATATTGATGTTATGGAAATTAGATAATATCATTGACAAAAAGAGATTAGTGTATCTTCCAAGTTGTAACTTTTACTATTCAAAAAAAGATACCCAAACCCTATAATTAATTTCATTCTGCCATACATCTTTATGGAATATTGAGTTCCCTAATACTTCCTTAGCAATGAAGAGGCATGTTTATCTTCATAAAAATGCATGTGAGAGATTAAAAACACCTTTGGAATAAGAATCACCATGTTGGGATGTTTTTTTCCCCATATAGAATTGTATCTAAGAGCCTTGCTCAGTCTTAATACAGTTTTACTGCTAGGTTTGCAAATAAGACCTTTCCACACAAATTTCAACCAGTAAGTCTAGAAATAGCTGAGATATCAACATACCAAAATCAACATAATTCAGATGAGTTAATCAATTTGAGATTATAGAGGACTCTAAAACATTTCACAAAAATCCTGTACCTTTTACATGTTCCAAATTCTTGGAAAAGATCTTCCAAGAGGATTTTTACCATCAGGAAAAAGTGAGACAGAAGCTGTTATGCTTTCGCACTGAACACATCTAACTCATGTTACTTTGGACTCTAAAGATTCCTGTGGAAAAGAAAAATTTTTTGCCATATTCACAGTATCACAGTGTTGATAAGGTTGGAAAAGACCNTCCTTTTCTTTTATAATGGTCTTGAAATATTAACTTCATTTTTCCTAATAAGTCACTGACTACTATTATTGCTCTTTCAAATAATGCATATTTTTATTTTCTTGAAAGAACTGTATGTTTATTGAAAATGCCACCCCAAAAAAGAATATATAAACCCCTATGTGTGGATGACAACCATATTCACTTTCTTCACTCCATGCCATAGTTTATAACTATTTTAACATGGTTCCTGAAATACATATTTTCTCTTTACTAAATAAACCATTCTTCCACAGAGGTGCTTTCTATTCTTCTACATTTTGCTTTATTTCTCATCTGATTTAACTTGCCTGTGCCTCATATACTTGTACTTGATAAATATCTACAAATCAAAAAATGTCAGTCTCACATTGGTTCGCTTTTATTTTAATTTCCAAAACATTATTTCATTCAAGTTAAATGCTTTGCAAAGGCTCCCTTTCATGGGTTAGAGGTTATACTAGTACCATCCTTGTGCATTTCCATCAATTATTTCAATTTTTTTAAAGGTACATCCATTGTTTCTGGCAATTAAATTAAGGTCATAAAATGTATATTCAAAGCTATATAGAGCCATCGATAGATTTTCCAGCATAGCAATAATTGGCTAATGTTTTTACAGCACTTAGAAGTTGTAAATTGCTGTGTAAGTGCTCAGTACTCTTATCATGGCTTCAGCAGGACTCAGGGCAATTAATATAAAACTGCTGGTCATCCAAATACAATTACTTGCTGCGAGCAGGTGGTTTAAATACAATGCACAGGTAATGACTGACCTTTGCAATACAATGGTACAGTCCCCACCAGAGACCACAGAACATTAGCCAAACACAGCTGGCTTTACTGAGGGATGTAGAAGTATTCATGGTTTCTACCTCACCTCTTGTCATTTGAGCCAGGAGGGCTTTACCTCTGGTAATAACCATAATGCAAATCTCCCTCTTAAATGCCCTCTGCACTAATAACCTTTACTGCTACAAAAAGTGCTAAAATGAGATTTACTAAACTGATATGAAGTTCTACTGACTTGTGCCTCTCACGCACATTTACTCGCATTATTACTTAGTTTCTTCAAAGTTACACTAAAGAAAACAAACGAGAGAAGGGTTTGCAAAATTACTCAGCAAAGGAGTGGGCTTTTGTCTGAGTTTTTAAAGCATGTATTTAGATGTAGTGATTAATTTGTTCCTTCTTGTTAGCAGCTGGCAATAACCAAAAGCTGTGTTTGAAATTCATCAATATTGTACAGCCCAGAAAGTAGAATTCTTAACTGACCAATGCAAAACCCCATGCTTACACATCATATACCTATAAGTGTCATATATGACTTAAAATGCGTTCAACTCTACAATATCTCTACATATATTTTAAAAGGAAAATAACCTGAAGGCAAGTCAAGGAACATTGCTGCACAAGATTTTCAGTTTCACTACACACTGAAACCAGCATTCAACCATATCCACGCTAAAGAAGGATGCCATTTATCTTTTATAATAATATGGAATTCTCTGTCAGAGTAGGGTCACTGAAATGAGTAATAATCCTACCACTGTCTAAGGTACAACCAGCAGGGTTCAGGTCAACAGGCAAGCAGACAATAATTTGCCCAACAACACTGAATTTCATCTGCCCGCAGCCTCTATCTACTGATTATACAATCAATACACCTCAGATGAGAAGAGCTAACAACTGACCGGGGCAGATCAATGCTAGCAAATAAGCGCTTCATGACAAAAAGTTTGATAATTACCATTCTGAAGCCGTGTAAATGTTGTTTCTATTGTAACAACATTCATGATGATACTGCTATGATTGCACTGTTATTATAGGTTTAATGTTAGGCAATCAAGCTGCAGTGGTCTAGGTATCAACAAACAGCATCAAAAGAAAACATCAAATTGTCCCTATTCTTCTGACATTGTAGTTGCAACACTTTTCTATGTTAGTGGCCACAAATGAACAATAATAAGTGACAATTCAGTGAAAAATACTATTTTCAGAGCTTACAAAAGTCACACAATATAGATTGATATAAGTATGATTATTTCTAGACCCGGAGTGAAGGTACACCCACTTAAACCACATGATTAAAATGAATTCAATATTGTGCTCTTTGTTTCACATGCAGTGGTTCAGACTTTTTAATTTGCAGCTTTGCTCAATTTATTTATTTTCCATTCTCATACTGCACATTTCATTCTCCTTTCATTCCTGAAGTGCTGGCTCATTCTCAATATGTTAACTTTTAAGAGAACTAGTCCTGACTGACTGTCTGACTGTCAATGGCTATATTGACTCTAGTTAGCCTCTCACACTCTCAGCGCAGAAAAATGCTACTGGGACAGGCTATTGAAATGCAGAGAAAATCGGTACTTCATAAAACAAGAGCATGTGGAGCTACGGCAGCCTTTACTCTGAAGCTACATAAGATAAATACTACATTTAATATTTCATGTTTTGGACCGCAGAAAAACATCTCAGTAGCAAAACATATTCTCCCAATGGCCATTTTAAAGGTAGAAGCACACTCAACTGCATAACACTTTAAAAATATTTCCGTCACAGCAAATCATAGCCATGATAGCCAAAGATATCTCTGATGTTGGCATTTCATGAATTAAACTTTTAATCAGGTCTTTCAGAGACAAAATGCAGATGCCTCCAACAGTCAGCAGGTTACCTGTCTAAAACTTTTAAATCATTGATTGGCCAGATTGCGGTAGCCTAAGGGAAATCACCTGTCTATCCAAGGAGCAAAAGATACCAAACAATAAGGATAAAACCAGACCTTTCACAGTCAGCAATAAATGTGTAATTTGAACTAGCTTGAACTAAGATTTCCCTTTCAGCATTTCCTCCTCAGAACAACTTCTACCTTACAACAGATTCAAAAAATTTGATGTATATTAAAATCCTTTCCCTCTCAGATGGGCTCATTTTTATTCAGGGACAATTTTGCTGACTGACAGGTAAGCATTTGGTGCTGAAATTGGACCTGTACAAGAGCTTTGCATTTCATTTGCTCCATTACACCAGTGCATGGATTACTGGGCTTTTACTTTGGCATCTTTCCATTATTTTCAGATATCTGACATGAACAAAATGACTCATCTGACAATCTGTGTAACAAATTTGTTCCAAAAAGAATAGAACATTATTATACTATTTTGTACATGTGGGTACCACAACCTTCCATAGTAATCTGTCCAGAAATTCTAAGTGTATAAATAGTAGCTGATATTGTCAAAAAAAAAAAAAAAAGGCAGGAATGACAGCACAGAAATATCACACTAAAGAAATGAGATTTAGTTTTAACACTACAGCCTTCAGTGTCATTTCAATTTCTGAATCACTCCAGGCATGATACCAAATTTAATTTTTTTCTGTTAGGAAAAAAATGCATTAAAATTGCCATAAGACTTCTAAATTATCAGATATAACACAGATGTTGACAACAATGTGTTGGCAAATTCTGGCGCCAAAGAGTTAATGGTCCTCAGACTTCATTGGTTTTGTTAGTTGATTAATTTCCTACCTCAGTCTCAGATCTTTTACACATCACTTGCTCAATTTGATTTGCAGAATGAAAAAGTTTGTTTACCCTACCACTCCTGGAAACATGGATGGGTATATTTCTCCATTATCCCTTGATCTTCCATCATAGACACATATCCATATTTAGCTGACTTTCTGAAGAAGCTTTTCAATCTTTCTATGGTAGCTGTTGCCATCACAGCACCTTACTTCAAGCTGGAATGCAAGTTAGGTCTTTCCTGAGCACTGTAATTTGCCCAGTGCCTGTAGAGAAATGAAAACTCAGTTTTTTAGTGAGATGTGCAGCAGTTCCTCACCTTGAGCTTAGGACACAAGGTCTGCTCTGGAATCATGCCAACTAACATCACAACAATTCTTCAAGTAGAACCACTGGGTGACTATCATATAAATCCATGCAGGGATGAGAAAACAAGGGAGTAAAGGGTAAGAGCTGACAAGAAGAGGGATCTTTTATATTTTTTCCCTTTAAAAAGACAACTATCTGAAAGAATGATATACAGTCAGGTCTTCTATATCGCGGACCCACGGTCTTAATTAGGGTCCGCGAAGCTCTACTTCCGCATTGAATGGCGGCTGCGCACGTTGCCACCCCCACATGCGCCGCCGCTGCCCACACCACCCTCACCGCCACCATGGTGGCAGGTCGTGCATATGCAGTTGCGAAAACGGGTCTCTTTCATCGCTAAAAAATCATGCCACTAAGATCTGAAGTTGCAATATGGGGGGCACGAAGTGCAAGATGGCTGACTGTATTCATTTTTATAATTAGTCTCACAATTTGGATGAAAACCAATTTTTAGAGATACACTGGATTGTTTTGTTTTCTTTCCTTTCCTTATACCAGTCCATGGCGCTGGAAACAAATTCCACGATACGTGCAGAATACTTTAAAATTTATGTGCAGTCTCCCAGAATTTCAATTGCTTACATGTGAAACAATTACAAATTCTCAGATTCTTTAAAACTCCTTACCAATATATTAAATTTGTTTAAGATTAAGCATTAATTTTTATATGGAAATGTCTTTATTCAGAATTTCTGAAAATTAAAATCACAGCAATTTTGAAGTACCATGAGCTCCTCAAGTCATGCTGTTTCAAACCACTTAATTTTCAAAACTTCACTGCAAAAAACGTAATTTATATAGTCAGACTAATCACTTACTTAGGATATAGGAATAGAAATCAATAGAGGCAGTAAGGGAAGAGAGAATGTTTAATGCACAGAGCAAATGTAAAAATGCAATTGCATACTTTATCCAGTTGCAATTTTAGGCCTGTAATGTGATCTGTTTTAAGGGTTACACTGACTTACAGCATATAAATGTTACAAACTGTACTACATGACCCCTAGTCAGAAGTCTTATTTATGTAGGAAGCGTTTAGACGTCAGCTGGTTGGTTAGGTCACCAGAAACAAACCAAAGGGAATTCTTTTAGACAGCTAAAGAATCTATAAAACAGCCAAAGTGAGTTCTAAGCCATGGATGTTTCCCCTTAAATGGTGACCTAGATTTCCAAGGGCTGAGGTCTGTGGGGAATGACTGACTGATTTGGTAATGCCTCTTCCACAGAAGTCAGGTCAGGGTGTAGGTTATGATACACAAATACATTAAAAAATCCTAGCAAGGTCCAACAGATCTGTGCACATTTGTTCAGTAGGAACAGGACACCAAGTGATCTTAAACTGGTGCAAGGGATAGCTAGACAGTAATCAGAAAGCATTTCTAGTGATGAAGATGGGGAAAGACTAGAGTATGTCAGCTGGAGAATCTCAATGTAGAACTTGAAGTCAACAGCTCAGAAAAATACCCATCAGGCGGATGTGGACCTCTTCCTTCAGGCTGATGACACCAGAACGAGAGGGCACGTTTAAACCAGAGGAGGTTTAAACTTAATGTTAGGAAGCGGTTTTTCACAGAGAGTGATTGCACATTGGAATGAACTGCCCCAGGGAGGGGGTGGAGTCTCCATCCCTGGAGGTGTTTAAGAGAAGACTCGATGAGGAGCTTAGTGACATGATCTAGCTGGGGGGTGTAGGGCTGGATGATCCTGTGGGTCCCTTCCGGCTCGGAGTGGCCTGTTAGACTGTGAGGGAACTAGGTTTGTGTTTACCGTTCTGGGATGTGCGTTCGGTCTCTGTATGGATGTTAGATGGTGAGTTGGACTACATGATCCTTGTGGGTCCCTTCCAATTCATAATATTCTGTGAATCTGTGTGAATCTGTGAACAGTTTACACAGATTTAAATCTCCTTTGGTTCATTCTAACACAGTCTCTTCAGGTCCCCTTTAGCACTGTTTTCTATGATCTGTGATTTTTTTGGTCTCTGCTCACAACGTGAATCACGTCAGTAAATTTTTCCATCACTAAATAAATTTGTAGAATAAACTTAGAAAGCCAAAAGGCATTCTAAGTAGTCTGAAAGACCAAGGTCGCACATGCGTAATTGCAAAAAGGGGTCTCCTTCATCACTAAAAAATCATGCCACTAAGATCTGAAGCTGCAATATGGGGGGCGTGAAGTGCTAGAGGGCCAACCGTATCACCTTTGAAAAGCTAATTTACCTTAGAGGCAGTTCACTCTTAGTGTTTTTATATGAACGCATTCATAAAGAAAAGGCCAAAATTTTGCTTTATGTACTGCAGCAAGAAATTTTTTATTTATTGAAAAATATAACAGTAAAGTAGAAACATCTTTAAATTAATAAAAAAGAGGAAAATCTCTATTGAAGAAGAAAAAATATGCTAAAACTGTGATTTTAATAAACCTAACTCTAAGCTGCATTTCCATCTGAACACAGGACACATTTTCAAAAGCCTTGTTAATGAAGGCACTTAAAAGTTTATCAAGTGGCAAGGTAGTTCTACATCATTATGCGAATCCACCTTTCTACTCATTCAGATTTTATCTCTAAGACCTTAACATACGTTAAAGACACTAATGATTTTAAATCTTAAAACCGGTCCTCAGGAAGAGGCAATGTGATCATTCCAATGCAGCCAAGTAACAAAAGGAAGTTGCAACTAAAGCTTTAACGTGTTTTTTTGTTCTTAAATCTGGAATCACGCAGGCCCTTGCTAGCTCTAGATTTCTTGAGGCTGATAGTTTAATTGCTTCCCTAATAAAGGAAATCAAAGATAGTCTGAAGGCATCCAAAACCGTATCATCGCTTCTCACCTTTCCATACTGAACACAACCTGACCACAGCATTATGTTTAATTAATTTTGGCTGAATTCATTTGGTGCCTTTTTGTGAACAACTGTGAGGAATGGTATGTCAGCCAGCCAGTAGGAGTATTGTGGCAAGAGCTATTTACAGTCATATGTTATTACTGGCTCAGGCCCTTCATTTATTAGTTTATTTTGATTTGATCTGTTTTAATGAGCTTTCACAACTAATGATTTGTTAGCTTTTTGATGGATTCATTCATATATATGAAATAGATTTATGAAAAAAAATAAAAAAAATATTTTGGTTCTCCTTTTGAGAAGGAAAGTCCCACAATTAATCTCAAAAGCATAGAAGACACTAGAATGTGTCCTTGAATGAGCTAGCAAAATTTCTAATGTTCATTAAAACACTCACGTTGGTTTAAAGAATATCAGTTTACATGATCTAACTTCATGTGACCCATATTTAGCAAAAGGTTAACTGCTAGGATGATTTTTTTGAGGATGATATAAAACCAAAAGGGTATTTAATTTTTTCGAAGTCAGATGCAATGAAATGGAAATAAGAAAACATTCAATTTCAACATACTAGTGCTTTACTACCATAGAGGCATGTCCACTCATGAATATTTCCATTATTACATGACATGGATATATATCTTTCTAAATTACTTTTAAAAATTCATAGAAAATATACCTATAACAGTCTTATTGTTATCAAAGAAAAGAGAATGTCATCAGACTTTGTCATAAATGATCAGTCCAGATTTATTCATCTGTAACTTTCCTACAATAAGTCTTAACCGTGATTGTAATTTACTTCTTTATTTGGCACACAATTTTTATTCATTTAACAAGATTATTCATTAATCAAGTATTTATCAGTCAGGCTCTTCTGGAACTCTGAGTGACTGGTGTAGAGTTCATTTGTTCAGTTTTAACAGGATTATTTCTCTATCAGGTATTTATTTAAATGGGCTTTATTATACTGGGGAAGCAAGTATTACTTGTAAGGCTGATACTTGTTTCTAAATACAAATACTAAATATCTGATATGGGAGCAATCCAGTTAAACAAAATAACCATGAAGCATCTCTGTGGTCTTGATTTTACAGCACAATCCATCAGAATTAATACTTTATAAAGGAATAATCCTGAACAAAGTAAAATCCCCAGATAAACAGTGACCAGTAATAAAAAAACCCCTTTCATTACACAGACAAACTCAATGAGTAAAGAAAAATTGTCAATTACCTGGGAGGCTGGTATCACTATGACCCCAGATATTTTCTTAATTTACCTATTTTTATTTAAATTTATTTTTTTTTTGCTTCATTTCTTTTAATAGTAGTTCCCCTAGCAACCTATGTGAGTTTGCAGAATGAAAGCTGAGCAGTATTTGCATATTGTGTGGACCACAACTGAAACTGCAACAGTCCCTGTTATCTTTATAGTGGCACATAAAACCAGCCAAATTTCTAACACAAATTATGATAATTCTAAACTTTAAATTTATTCTTACCAAACCATCAAGGCACCTAGGCAGACAGGTACTCAAGACCTTTTATGGCTCTAAAAAGAAACACACCTACCAATAGGAGGACACATCTTACCTTAATTTTCATTGACCTCCAATGTTTGGAAGGGAGGTGGGAAGACCTTATGATCAGCCTGTGAACTTGAACCAGGTGAAGCTTTCTTTGACTTTTAGAGTGCAACATTTCACATTTCACTTTTCCACAAAACAAGTTGGAAAAGATTTCTCAGCAATATATACATATACATAAGATAGAATATGAGTCAGTAGTATGCCCTTGCAGCTAAGGTGGCTCATGGGCTTCATTTGGAGGATGTTGGCAGTAGGACAAGGTAGGTGATCCTCACCTTCTTCTCAGCCCTCAGATGCCACACCTGGAGTATTGTGTCCACATGGAGTATTGTTCTGGACTTCTCCATATAAGAAAGATAAGCAGAGAAAGTCTGGCAAAAGGCTACTAAGACCATTAAGGGATTGAAGCATCTCTTCTATGAGGAAAAACGCAGAGAAGTGGGATTTCTTAGCTTAGAGAAGAAAAGGTTTGAGGAGGTGCAATCTGTCCAATGTATACACATATCTGCAAGAAGGGCGCAAAGCAGATGGAACCCAGCTCTTTTCAGTGGTGTACAGTAACAAAACAAGAGACAATGGGCGCAAACTGAACATCAGGAAACCCTTTTTTTTACCAGAACAGGTGCCAAGGAGGCTGTAGAGTCTTCATCCTTGGAGATATTTGCAAGCATAGTCCTTTAGCAACTGGCTCTAGGTGGCCTTTATTGGTGAACAACTGGCTGAGAGGTCTGGCTAAGAGAGAATAAATGGGGTTATGCCAGGCTGGCAGACAGTCATCAGTGGGATTCCTAGGCCCAGTTTTAGAACTAGTGCTCTTGAATGTTTTTATAAATGAACTGGACACTTTAATTGAATGTACATTAAGCAAATTTTCCAATGATACTAAATTAGGAAGAGCTGTGAACTCCTCTAACGGTAGAAAGGCCTTACAGAAAGATCTGGATAGCTAGAGAGCAGGGAACTTGACTACCATATGAAATTTAACAAAAGCAAGCGACAGATTCTCCACCTGGCACAGCATAATCCTGGTTATCATACAAAGTGAGAGACAAGAGGCTGAGGAGCAGCCCTGCAGAAGGAGATCTGGAGATCTGCATTGATGGCCCATCCTTATGGGTTTCCGGTCATTCTACGGTGAGCAGGAAGATTAGATCAGATGACGTCCAGAGGTCCCTTCCAACCTGAACCATGCTGTGATTCTATCATAATACATAATTAATATAATCCATACCACTTAATTATGCAATCGTGTAACAAAGGGAATATTTTAAACTAATCCACACATTTACTTCCCCTCAAGAAGGATCATATCTTCTCCCACATGAAAATTATTATGTGGCACTTAGATATCCTGCTTTGTAGGTAAGAGTCGTGTTTCCTTCAATTTTTAAATGTTTTTAACATACATTTATAAACTCACATTAAAAACATATCCACAGCTTTCAATATAGAAAAATGTGTGGTTTAACTTTTCAGACACATAGACAAGCAGGATGGAGTGAGACAGTCATCTTGTTGACTATTACTGCCTCCATACATCTTACTGTTGGATGAAAACAGCTACAGCTAATTACAAACACCATGTGATATTTACAGAGATGGTGTAAAGGTACCAACTCATTCATCAAGCTCAGCAGAAAAGATATTACTCTATTTTTGTTCGTCCTTGGAAAAGGCTCAGTTCCAGGACTAGGACAAAGAAAAAGGCAAAATTAAGGATTAAATGTATCTAAAATGATAGAATGAAGAAAGCAGGAAGATATAGATGGCAAAGATTTGGAAGAGTGGAACACAAAAATTTTTTTATGAGATCTATAAGGTCTCAAGAGAGCTTTCTACTTCATAGTACTTGTGGTACTGCCTAGGCCTAAATGAAAAACAATCAACCAAACAAAACCCCACAACAAACCCTAAAACACTTCCCTAATTCACCTCTGTAGAGCAACAAGTACGGCAGAGTTGGGATACATGAAAATTCCACATGACTACAAACTAAAACCTGTTTTCTGGGATGAAAATTTAGTAACAGAATTTGGCACATAACAAAGAATCACAGAATATTCTGAGTAGGAAGGGACCCACAAGGATCATCGAGTCCAACTCTTAAACAGCACCACTGCCTCCCTGGCAGGAATCGAACCCCCAGCCTCCCACATGAGAGGCGGGGACACTCACCACTGTACTACAGCGGATTTTTCGAAGCAGGGGCTAGAAAATTTAAATCATGGACTTTCTCAAACTGAAAACAGAGATCATAGAATTCATTTGAGTGGAACAGAAAAGATATATTAAAATATGCTCAATTTCTATTTAATCTGATTTTATCATTGATTCGCTCATTTTACATAATTTAAAATAGTTACTAAAACTAACTAGTTCTAGAAATTTTATACATAATATTTTAACATTTCCAAAAACAACCCTGAGAAAGGTACATTGGATTATCATATTCATTAAACTCAATAAGAATAACATAATAGGTCTCTCAGAAACCTACTTTTTCAATGGGACTCATAGTTATAAAAAAATACCACTGAACTTCAAGGCAAATTATGTTAGACCAAGTATCTTTCTGTCCTTTCTGAAATGAAGATGATCAATGTCTCTCACACCCAAGAAAGTTGGAAGAAATGTTCTTTGACACAATGCTCTTTAGAAGAAATATGTGTTTGTCAGAGCAACTATTTTCAGTTTCACATTTAACCTGTTTTAATATGGACAGCTGTCACCACTCACAAAAGTCAGTATTTTCTAGAAAATGCCATACTGCTATATTCATGTTCATCTTTCTACATATATACACAATGACACTTGCTTGCTGAGAATTTTTCAGTTATCATCAAATGGAATAATGGAATAAAAAAAAAAAAAGTGTTCATGAAGACGACCAAATAAACAGAAATGGTTGGAGCTTTAACAGAGCAAGGGAATGAGAAATGGAGATTTCAAATCAATTGGTTGATTGATTAGGAAGATTTCTAATCAGTACCTTGCACTGGAATTGAACCTTAACCACCTGACAAATTTAAGATTAATGCA
The DNA here is from genome assembly GCA_013390025.1 of Pitta sordida. NCBI lineage: Eukaryota > Metazoa > Chordata > Aves > Passeriformes > Pittidae > Pitta > Pitta sordida. The sequence goes on from WEKX01011291.1 coordinate 102,840, forward strand.
ATCCATAGTGAGGAATCCAGAGAGAATAGACCTCACTCTTTGAGCTAACATGTCACTGAAGGAATCATTATAGAAGCTTTCCCCCTAATGGTCTATGTAGATCCACCCAATGAGAAGGGGTATGATCATAGTACTTATCTTTTGAAGGCTGATTAATACATTATGCAGCCACTGTCATCCACAAGTTGCTTCGTAATTCTATATTCACTAATGCCCTACGTTTTCAAAAATGGCCTCCAAACATACAGTGTAAAGCTTCCACAATTCCTGACAAAACTGTAGGTATCATGGATGCTCAGACATCTCAGCTGTTCAGGTATTCAAATTTCATTATTGTGTATCAAAAATGTGATTAACACATGAAAGTTCAGTGTGGCGATCCTGTCACAGAATAAGAGAAATTTTACAGAACAGATGGTATTTTCAGCATTATGCTAGTTCCTTATTTAAATATTGTTTGGCATCTATATCCTATTGAAACTGGCATAGTACACAGTGAGGGAGGCATGCTGCCATCTCAACATATGGGTACAAATGTTGGTTGGTAAGAGAGGGTAAACAAATCCTATGGGCTTACTGAGGGCAGGATTCCTAAAAGAAATGCTACAATTACTCTTCTTTGATCATTCACATTATGATGACAGAAATGAGACTTTTTTTTCAGAAACTGAATAAACAGCCTTTAATAATGACAATGAAATTTGGAGGTTTGGATTTACATGAAAATGAAGCTTGAACTTAACTAACTGAAAAACATCACCAAAAAAAGATTAAATCAGCTCAAGCTGTACAAGTCTTTCTATTTCTCTTTAAAAGTAAGCACTAGAATTAGTCCTATTCTGATTCCAATTCTACTGTAAATTAAAAACAAGATCAAAAGAAATGTAGATTAGTACTGACTCTCAGAATGATAATGAAATTTCATGAATTTAAGAAAATCAACAGAAATGAACCAACTTGAATTCTTCAAGAGTATGAGTCGTACCTTGCAACAGATCCCTATACAGATGTTGTTGTCCTGTGTGGACTAGAATAAAATCTGAAGCATAAAATGCTAAGGAGTACAGCAGTTTATGAAGATAGGTACTAATTCAACCATGGTGAATTCACAGGCCTGGGGAGAAAATGAATTTGAAGTATTCTTCAAACAAAAAAAATCATTCTTTATGACTGAAGACACAGTTTCAAAGGAGCAAATCTTAAGCAAAATTATTGGTTAAATTGTAAACTTCCAAAGGATTAAAATATGTATTTGAGGTTATTTAAGGTTCTGTTATACATGGTGTAATTCTAAAAGTTTACTGTCTGAATTTCAACTGAGAAATATTTCCTAGTACAAAGGGAAAAATTTAATATTGTTTACTAATGTTAGAGTTCTCAAAAATTCAAATATTGTCAATATAATATAAGCAAGAAATATGGGTGAACCTGCTAATGAAATATTAAAGTTACTTATAAAGCCGATCTAAGCTATCTTTTCCTACGCCAGCATTAAAGTTAGATGCAGGCATCCTACAATTTTAAGGCATAAATTCATTCATTTTTATATAATTCATTATGTCATATCTAATCTTTTCAGAATAACTTTCTTTCTGAACAATTTAGAACACCGATGTACTCTCAAGTGCATAGAGATGAAGAAGCAATATGTTTTTTCTACCTCTAATTTCTCATACTTGTACTATCAGTTCTATTTCATGTTATAACTGCAGGGTAGCATTCAGGATAGCAATGTACCATCTCAATCCAGAAGGAAAAAATGAAAAAAAAAAAAAAATAGACAAAGGTTCAACCCATCTTGTCATTCATCCATGTAGCAAGATGCAGTTGTGAAATACAATTTCAACCATGTATTTGTAACTTCATAAAAAAAAGAAATCTAATCATGCCATACTCTGAACAAAAGCAAGGCACATCTTGAAGTTAATAGGTTATGCTGTATACAATACAGGCCTTTCTAGAGGGTTAGATTTCTGGATGTATTTTTAAAGAAGTCAGTTATCTATGATTTAGCCTCATGTCACAGCCATACCAGTTACTAGAGAAAGCTTTAAATAAAGATTTCATGTACTACCTACCCATCTAACCTTCCAGGTCATTCAGTCAACTGCGTGTCAGATGTCAACTGCTGCACCCGTCAATTACAGGCACTTGAATATCGTGTCTGCCACTTCCTGAAGATGTCAGAATTCTCAGAGAGTTCAGGATGTAACAAAGTTCACAATTTCAGCATATATATAATGCTTTCTTTCCATGAAAATTATCATGCACAAAGACACACTTTCTTTACAGTGATTTCATAAATGGCACATGGGTTTTAGCTGCTCTGGACATAGATGTTATATTACATCACCAAGAAGAGAATACGTCTGATTATCTTTTTGAAGAAAGGTGCTCCAGATAATAATGAGATAAAATTTTATGAATTAAGTAAGGATGAAGAAGGAGCAGTACATTGTTGAAGATGTATATTTAATTTTTATAATTTTCACCATCTTGTTTGATTTTCACCACCTTGTGCTAGAGGATTTTAACACTTGATCTCACTTGCCTTTTCCATAACTGCTCCATCTTGTCTCTGCATTTCCTATCTAAGACCAGTGTCTTATTAAACTATTGCCTAGGATTTCCTTTCTCTGAAACTTTCCAAACTACAGTCTTAAACACAGAGAAGTGATTCACACTAGTTTTCAGTAAACTTCCTGCCAGAGCTTAAACCCAACATTCTTTTCTCAACCATTTTAACCTGCCAGTCACAATCAACATTGAACACTACAATTCCTTAAGAATCTTTTTTTCCTGTCAGTGTTTGTGAGGTAGTTCTGTACCACCTGTCTTACCATGCTAATTACTCTTCTATTGTTGAAAGCATCCTTCTCAGTGTCCTGTCAACTTCTGGAGGAATCTAACGGACATCCATCTCAGTTCCTCATTTGTTATGGTTTAGGGGGTTTTCTGCTGCTCTGGTAGCGAGGGGGTTAACAGCTCAGTTCTTGCCTGGGCTCTCTCTGTGCTGCCGGGGCCTTCAAGGTTATAGAGTAGAGATAAAGGCGTCTCTGTGAATAACATACTTGGGAGAGAGAAAAAAAGTTCAGTAGTAAGATGTAGCGTGCCAGCTCAGAGCCTGCGTCGGGAGGCTGAGAGATTTGAAGGCCCCCAGGCCCACGAGAGAAGGGGTAGAGATGTTCTTCCAGGCATCCCGCTGCTGCTTGTGAATTGGACCGACCATGGTGAAAACCTATGGGCCAGAGAGAGAGAGANCCAGGTTTATTCTCCAGTTTCTCTCCTTCAGGAGAAGTTGGGGTGGGTCTCTGGCATCCAGCCAGGGTCAAACCACGACATCATTTTACTGCTATGTGCTTCGAACGTGGACTGCAATATTCACTGACCCAAACTTAGTCCTCATGCCTGTGCAGCTATACTGCATGGATATTGGCCTGCTTGCTTCTTTTTTTTCAAACACATTTATGGATTTGTCTTTCTTGAGCAGTCAGTATAGGTAGAACAAACTCATGCCAGACATGTCAGCATCTTGCTATGGTTGCAATCGCATATAGCCTAGACAAATACCTGGGGTTTCCTCCAACTCAAATCAATCTTCCTTTCCCAACCAGGAAGGACAACACCACCATTCTCCATGATCAAACAGCACCTACTTATACAGATTAAGTCTTTATAACTTCCATTTCACATGAACTTTCCCCACCTAACACATTCTGAATTCCTTTCATAAAGTGTAAGGTTTGACAATGTTCTCCTTCCATGAAAACTGTCACAAAAAAAAAAAAGACACACCCTGCCAACATTTCTCATTAAGCTTGATTTTTTTTTTGTTTAGTTGCATGAGTAGCAAATGCTCCATTACCCTAAATTAATACAGAAAACCAGCATACTTCAACTGCTTTGGAAGAGAAAAAGTTCAAATTAATAATTAGGCCATAACACAAGAAACTCATAGTGCACGCTGTTCCTCTACTATTACATTCATAAGGGTGGGAAAGATTCACAAAGACACTTTTCAGGGTTGACAGTTTAGTTGCAGTTTCTGTATCTCCTCCACATAATATTCATATGATTAACTGATTTTCTGATAACACTGTAATAACTTGCATCTTACCAAAATTAAGTAAACATATGAAAACAAGGTGGAACTAGAATAAGCTCATAAGGCTACAGGAGTTTCAAAATTAAGTATAAAATATATTATGTTATGAAGAATGAATCAACCAGAAGGCCCCAGGAAGGTCCATGGAGAAGTAGGTATCCCCTCACAAAAACAGTGAGGGAAAATATTAAAAATGCAAGACCTAAAATGGCTACCAATTGCAAACAATGGATATTATCCTGCGATTTCAGAATTTCTTACTTTTTTTTCATCTGGCTCTTATTTAGTCAGAATCAATGGGAGAATATCACAAATGCCAGGTAGATGAATTTTCCATGTTTAAGAATTCTGCTTGCAGTTTCATCCGTCCTCATTCTAGTACAATTCATTCTGAAACATAACTAATTTAAAAAACCCCAAACATAAATATTTGGGGGTTGGCATGATAACTTCCTCCCATCTGCTCAAAATAAACTTGGAACTAAAAGTATCTATGACAACATTGTGATAACAACTAATGACACTGAAGGGAAAAGCTCCCCATTTTCCCTGTTAACCAGACAAATAAAATCCTACTACTAAAAATGTACTAGCATTAAAAAATTGGAACTATTTTCCTTAAAAAGGAGAACAATAAATAATGACTGCAAAACAATGCAATGTTTTATTGAATTATTGAAAGGCTTAAAATCAGAGGGCAAAACTTTTAGGGCTCATTATTTTATCATGAAACCCTGACAATATTTGGTTTGTCTTTGACAGCAGATTTCAAGACTACAAACATCTTGCTTTGGTATGACATAGTTAAAAAAAACAGAAAAAAAATACAGTGAATCCTCGCTGTATCGCGACTTCTCCTTCACGACCTTGCCCATTTGCGAAGCAATTTTCTCGGAATTATGATTCAGTGCTCCACGAGCTCAGCTGGCTGAGACACGCGCAAATAACTCTGCTCTGCCGAGGGGCGGTGCTGCGGTGCCTGTGGGGCGGGACTCACTCTGCCCTGCATGGAGGGGGCTCGCAATGGCCCACGAAAGTGAGGCAAGCTGTGTTGTGGGAGGGCGCAGCGACAGGCTTCTGTTCCCCCACCCTCTGGGACCGTAAAGGCAGTGCTGCCTCTCCCGGGGCTGGTGGATGTTAAAGGGAAAGAAACCCGACCTCCCCACCCCTGCCACCCTGTGGGCTTCTCCGGGCTGCTGCAGTCGCTCCCACAGCCTAAATCCCGCGCCGCGTCCCCCCCCGACCGTGGTGATTGTGCCCGCGCTGGCACGGGCTGGCACGCAAGGCGGCGGGGGCAGGCACGCGATTTACTGCAGCTAGCAGTGGCGTTTAGAGCCCTGACCCGCTCCTGTGTGCTCCGCTGAGACCCAGCGCAGCACCACCACAAGATATGCCATTCCTTGTTACTCAAAGCCCAGTCAAAGCCCGAGCAGCGCTGCCTCTGCCAGGACTGGTGGATGTTAAAGGGAAAGAAACTCCCATACCAACACCTCCCCCCCACCATAAGTGCACAGGGTGTAGCAGTGTTGCAAAGTTAAGGTTTTTCCAGGCTCCAAGAATGCTGACCAGAGCTCAGGGACATCCCTTCCCCGCCACGGAGGCAGGGTGAGCACGTGCGGGCTGGCACGGTCCCCCGGGGCACCGGGGCAGGGCCGGGCGGGGGAGCAGCACCGCGGGGTTTGGGCTGCAAGCACACGCAGTCACAACAGCTGCTCAGAAACAGTTCCCTTTGCTCGCCTGTGCCGAGACAGACTACGGAAAGGAGCAAAAAATTGTCCGCAGAGCCCCAGAGTTCCAGGGGGTGGGGCAATGGGCATGGCCTGCATGCATATTAACAACCTGCAGTTCTTTGCGAGTTTAATGTTTCATGACAGCATTGGCCTGTCCCTTTCCTCACGATGGAGGGGGTATAACTGTAACACTGCATAGTTATTAGCAAGAAGTCTTACTGGAAACTCAAAGTCATTTTTTATTTTGATATTTAGACAATGCAGTAGAAGATTTCTGCCTCTCCTTTTAAGCAGATGCACACTTGGTACCTATCACAAAGCGGTCAAAGACATTAGAACATATCTACAAACAATGCTGCACGCATATGGGTGCAGTCCCTGAAGAAAATGTTTTAAATTGCTAAAGATGCTTCATTACCAAGCGACTACTAGAATCATACTGGAGATAAGCAAGTCCCTATTCTAAATGGGTTACTGAACTCCTGCTTTTAGCAGGAAATGTTTAATTAAAGAAATTACGACAAGCAAAACACAAAAATTGTATGTTTCAGATACATCAATATAATACTAAAAATGCTTTCTGTGAAATAAGATTAGCAGTAAATCTTGCATGACTAGCAAGAAACTTCAAAATCAATCAGATAGATACTGTATAAGACCATGTGTAAAAATGCACTTCTAAACTGCATCTTTTTAAACCCTTCTATAACCAAAAGAACTTGAAACTAAAAAGGAAAAAGTAAAATAGAACAAAAGAAAAGCTAAGCTCTAAATTTAAGACGGAAAAGTTGTTTGTGTGCACCAAAATAAGACAGCAAAAGTAAACTTCTTAAAATTCTCAAAGTACCACTAACCTTCATCTCAATCAAGCATTCGTATTTAGAAATATTTGCCATGTGTAAGTACTCTTGCTCCACAGCATTATAAAGTTAACTGCAATTGAAACTCCTACTGACTTCAAAACCATTAGAACAGTTTATATATTACCAAAGAATGACTACGAAAATTTAGTTTGTATCTAATAGCTTATGAATAGACATAATCTGTTGAAGCCTGCTTCTAATTTACAAAAGAGAAAGTAGTACAGTCGGCACTCTTCCACTTCGCGCTCCCCATATTGCACTTCCACATGTTAGCAGCATGATTTTTCAGCAATTAAGGAAGCTCATTTTGCAACTGTGCATGTGCAACCTGACACGCATGATTATTCAAACAAGGCAGTCATGAATATACAAATTCCCCCACACACACCCTGCAGCTGCCCACGCCACACCACGGCTTGGCTCAGGGTGGCTCCGTGCTGCGGTTCTGCTCAGATTGGGGCGGCTGGCCCACACTGTGGCACAGCTCGGCTCAGCCCCGCTCAACTCAGGGCAGCCAGCCCACGCTGCGGCTCAGCGCCGGGCGAGGAGGCTGCATGCAGTTATGAAAGATTTACACACTCTCAGGTTAGGCATGGTGTCTGAGACTTTGTCAGGGTAGATTAGGTGTCCGAGACCAGACTTCACATCTACCCTGAGTATGGAGAGACCAGGTCTACCCACCTGGAGAGACACCAGGACAGCGGCACAGATGGCTCCCGGTACCAGTGTCCCTGGCTGAGCGGAAAAGGGGTTTTTCCTGGCATGCAGTGGCCGCAGGCGCCGGGAAGCACCAACATGAACACAGACACACAGCAGAGCAATGCTGAAACAGCGCTGGAGTGCCAGTGGGCAGCGTCAGGGTGCAGGGCAAATTTGCATATTAATGAGCTGCCAATAAATGCGGACAGAGGGCTTCGTGGAGGAGGGTCAAGACCTGCGGTACCGTGGCATAGGAGACCTGACTGTATTTCAGTGTTGACAGTTTTTGCTCTAATTAAAAGAGTAAATATAAATTATCATATTTAAAAATTGTCTGAATAGGGAACACCTCTGCACTTGATATAAGGAGATCGTCTTTAGTTTTCCCGTTGCTTAAGGGTTCAAAGAAATAACTCCAGAACTAAAAGTCTGAGCTGCAACAGGTTTAGCTTAAGAGTGATACCTCTGTGCAGCAAATACATATAATATTAGCATCTCTAGAAGATGAGACAGGAGTGTGATATGTAATAGTAACTGGCAGCAGAATTACCCTGTAAATAACGTTCAGCAAATCTACACTCCTGTAAATGCAGTGTATCCATCTGAGAGGGGCTGTTACCTTCTAAAAAGGTAACAATCAGAGTGTACTTTACTCAACTAGAAAAAATAAAGAATAAACTGCTACTGTTGGCTCGAAAATATCAATAGGAGCAACTTCACATTGGTAGACAAGTACAAAAAAATTTCTTTGTTGTGATTAATGCTACAGTGACTACTGAATTAATTGGAATTGCCTGAAAAGGCTTTTCCTTATAATAAGATATCGTGGTCAGATAAGTTCATTGACACTCAAATTTTCCTGAAATGAATTGATTTTGAAATTGTTTTTCAACTAAACTGCAATCTCCTATCGCTCCACCAGGCCCCTTCTCCTGATGCTTACTACTGCCAGTAGTAAATCTGCATGCAAAGCTGAATGTAATGATTGGAAATACACCATGGAAAGACAATATTCTAAAATAGAAAAGCAGATATCCTCGACAAGAGGAATTCAGAAAACCTATCTGAATATATGAGAAAGAAGCTTGCAAATGTGTTTTAACATATCCCACGAAACAGCTGCTCATAAAACAGCTTTCTTTAAGTTACCAACAGAATCAGTGCATGTCTTTGACTTGTGTCATAAGTAAACTTTTTACAACTATTCTGAAAATCAGACTCAGCCTTAATATTAAATATAAGGAGACAACTACTATAGAAGAAATAAAAATCAGCTTTGCTCCTAGAAGCATTGCAAAGATTGACTGGGAAGTACCACTGGAGATGCAGTCTTCAGAAAAGGATTGGATGGGCACGGAAAATCTCTGAAGTGCCTCAGGATGGGGCAACCTGGACACAAGGAAACTCAGAGATAAACACAATGAAACTGTCAACCAATTCACAACACTTGCAGATAAAGCTGAAAGAGAACAGGGAAATTCCTCCATAGTGAAGCAAGTTTGCACTTCCCTTCACTGAAGACAGTTTTCCAGACCAGATCACCTACAGACATGGAAACACAAGTGTTACAACACTGCCACAATTCAGCAAGACCTGTAGCAGACTCCTCTGGTAAAGCAGTCACAGAAAACTAAATTACTCAAAGACTGAAAATATGTACGTGGTAAATAGAATCTATGTTTCTAAAAGGTTAGAAGAGAAAGCCTAGGACAGCTCCTCCTCCTTTTCAAACACATGGAAACGCCTCATCTGTATACGATATTCTCATAGCAATACAGTCACCATGGTCAAGTGGAAGGGGTCTTGAGACTATGAAATTTTGGAATATCATTTTCTTCTTTAACATGAGAGGACATAGCCTTAAGCTACACCAAGGGAGGTTTAGACTGAATGTTAGGAAGAGGTTTTTCAAGAGAGAGTGATTGCTCATTGGAATGGTCTGCCCAGTGAGGTGGTGGAGTCGCCATCCCTGGAAGTGTTTAAGGGAAGACTTGATGAGGAGCTCAGTGACATGGTCTACTTGGTGGGGAGTTGGACTAGATGATCCTGAGGGTCCCTTCCAACTCAGAATAACTTGTGAACATTACCACACTCACCTCCCATAAAAACACTGCACTCAGACACATAGGGAGTAAGACAAAAGAGCAAAAAGGACTTTAAACACAGGTCTTTTACTTGGTCAGCCTTCTAGTGTACCACATCAATTTCAGAGAAAATTAAGTGAGGAAAACATTACAACAGCCCAGGGACACTTCTACTTAAATTTTGTGATTACATTTTAAGTGCTCTTTGTCACAGATATCATAAACTGATTAAATCATTTCATGGCTGACCCCTACTGACTATGCTAAGCGAAAAGAGAGGGCTATTAATAACTACCCATTTCTGACAGCTGCCCAGGGGCAATGTAGCCTTTTGCAGCAATAAAATGACTCCCCGGCTCACTTACTGAATGCTAAATATTGATTCATATTATGAGTGTTGTCAAACACAGACTGCAGTTCTGAAGATCTGTACTGGCAGGTCATCAGGAATAGCATTAGCAAATGTCAGGTCAGGAATCAAAGGGCTGCTGGACTCTTTAGGGATGAGATTTATCGATTCCATAAAACGTGAAACAGATCAAGTACTTGTGATGATGGAAATGGTCATGGCAGAATGAGGCTGAGCCCAGCACGATGTGTATCTCAGAAGAGAAGTATCACACAAAAATGTTGACCATTGAAAATAAGTTTTAAAGATTGGGATGTCCATGACAAGGACAACTGAAGAGGCAGGTCCACAAAAGACATTTTTAGGCCTAAAAGTCAGACTGAATGTGTGTTGGCCATAGCCATATATTTAGTTTTTTCACACAGGAGACCATACTACTGGTCTTAAGGATCTGTTAATATTAGTAATAATTAATATTGGTGCTATCCAGACCCGGTTAATGAGTACTATAATCAACAGATAAAAAACGATAAAACCAAGAGGTCTATGGCAATTAGATGATTTAAATAAGGTAACATTCTTCGCCTATGATTGTTAGACACACATCTTGAATGCCAAATAATGCAAAATTATTCAAATTCCATTATTTCACACTTTGCCACCACCAGTGGCAGCATTTTATTTAATGAAAATATACTGCAGGATTTCATTTTCATAAGACTGTGAGGTCACACAGGCTGACATTTTAATATTTTCCCTCCGCTAGGAAAAGATCTGGCATCAAGACATGGAAAGTGACTATGGAATGTTACATGTGAGCTGAGGAGAGAAAAGCCTTGAAGGTTCTTGCTTCTTCCTTAAATTGGATACTGACATTTCTTCCTTCTTTCTCCTTTCACTGCAATTCCTCTTAAGTGAAACACTAGTAATGATTAAATCAATTTAAAATGTGATAGGAATACCTTTAACAGAAAATCCAAGTTAAAGGGCAAACAATTATATATTCCATGTAGCTGGCAATGTTACTAAGGAAATGCTTGTACCAGGGGAATCCCAGACACTGAATTGTGTCCCCGTCCATGGCAGGCGAGTTGCAATCAGATGATCTTTAAGGCATCTACAATCCAATATAAAGCATTCTATCATTCCATATACTGTTCAAAGCAATAAAGGCTCTTCTAGAATTGAACACTGACTTGGATGGAGGAAATATTATATCAAATTCTAATCAAGTAATTTCAAATTTTACTTTTTTTTAATGTTGCTTTGACTACCTTGAGGAAAAAGGGTATTTTTAAAATTAATAAATAATCAAGTGCACTTTCAATAATTTGAAACTACTTCAACTCAGCTATACACAATTTTTTCCAACATGTTACAATTTTTGCTGTTACTGTAAGGTTAAAATAGATGATTTTTCAATACCCAGGACACTATTAAGAGAACTCTATGAAGAAAAACCTCCATTTAACTTTTACTTTGGCTATTTAAATGGTAATTAGGATGTCTGTAAAGTGAAAAGTGTTCCAAGCTACCTAGGGAAGATTATATCCCTGTATACTCTATTTCCTACATTGTATATTCTCTTTCAGAAAATCAGAAATCAAATCACAAATCTAAATACACTATTTGATGCTTACAAAGGACACAAGAACTCAATAAAAGATGATAATTACAAATAATAGACTTGCAAATGAATGGTTTCAACAAACCACAATTTAATAAAACAAATAAACACTGATGATTTAAAATTATAAAGAAACTGCTTGGGAACCTCAGATATAGTTATTAATGGATAAATAATTCCAAAAGAAGGCACAGAAATACACAAACCATACAAGACAAACAGTATATTCTATTTCAAATTTGCTTAAAATCTAAATAGGATGCCAATGTAAATTGATTTTAAAATTAATTACTTCATTAAATCCACAGAATTTAATGTCAGAAAGAAATCTTAAACTCCTTATAAATTATGGAGCACAGTTGTAGCTTCTATGACACACAGAGGCATTTTGATGCTAACAGAGCCAGATTTTTACCTGCTGTGTCCTGCAATTCTGACTACTGCATTAAGAAAAAATTTGGAAATGTCTAGAATAGATTTCTGACAGAAAAAATAATTTCAATATTTTCAGAAGAAGACTGTTTTCTTCAAGAGATACATATGTCCCAATTAGAATGTACTCCCATCAAGAAAAGTCTTAAGGAAATAATTTTAGTCTAGTGCCTGTAACTACTATGGACAATATCCAGTGTTTTATTTCATCATTGGCTTCAACTAATCTAAGGTGGTATCACCACATAAACAGCATTGCTGGCTCTTTCTCCTTTCTGACAGACATTTCTGCCCGTACAGACGCATGGTCAGCGAGGGTAGGCTGAACGCTGTTTGTCACTGTGGTGGAACAAATTAATTCTTTGGCACAACAAGTTCCCTGAACTTCCTCACTTTGGGTTTATACCAGGGAAGGATGGAGGAAGGAAGGGAGAGAGGGCACATGATAGTATGAGGAGCAGGAAAAACAACATTTTAGGAGAACACATAGAGAATTTTAGGTGTAATGTGAACTAGCTCTCTGGGTGAAGTTCTGTAGTACAGAGTGAGCAGTACTAGTAGATCACTGCTACTTATGAAGGGAGGTCCTACCCTCCACAATCTATCCTTCAAATTTCTTCCTCCCTGCTCCCAGCTGCTGTTACTTTATACTCCGGGGATCTTCATGTTTATCCCACTGTAAACCAACTCAATTCACTAAAAGAGCAAATCCATACCTCCCCTCTACAAAAAACAAAAATCACATTGATTTTTCTGCCAATTAAATTAATTTGGCTCATGGAAGGATCCAGCCAGCACAGAGACAGCACAGAGGAAGGACTACTGGCAAAGAGCAGAGTGTGAAAATCCAGGAAGTGGCAACTTTGATTAGATCAGTTCTAAAAACCCCCCAGTCTTAGATGATTGCAGTGTTAGACATGTAGGACGGGGCAGAAAACCTACCGAAGACAGGGATATTTAGTGATCCGCCGGAATTCACTGGGGGTCCAGTCTGGGCAGGTCCCTTGAGTTATGAAATCCGTGAAGATACCGAACCCATGAATATTCAACTCCTCCCTGCCTGTGGCCACACACCCTCCACTAATAAGGTCTGAAGGGGCGATCCTGGGAGTGTGGCTCACACTGTAGCACCTCATTAAAGCAGAGGAAGTGCCCTTTGGTGCTTCCTGGCTGCGAAATTCAGGGTCCAGGACATTCTGCGCATGTGCGCGGTCTCACAACTCACTGAAAATACAACCGCGATTAATTGAATCTGCGGATATGAGAGCTGTGACTATGCAGTGATCACTGTATTTGAGGGATTACTTAGCAACTATGTCCTAAAGCAATAATTTCCTGGGTTAGCCATGCAGTGCTGTTCTGACACAGTCCCAGTAAGAAAAAGCAGTTCTACAGAGGCACAGAACTTGCCTCCATCGTGCACTGAAGTAGAATTAGCAGAAATATAAATGAGGCAAAAGTCCGCAGTCTATATTTTACTACATGAGCCACTTAACTCCATAGCAATATCTATGTTCCTCTCTTCAAGCTCAGAAGTCTTATCTGAATTTCCAAGTTGCTGCCAGGAACATTCAGGAAAACGTGTTTTCATTTGACTAAGCAAGCTTTTGGCAGGCACTATCTTCAAGACTTTATCATTTGAAAGACAGAAAACTGCAGATAGATTGCAGCTACTTAAAAATCAATAAACTTAATAAAGTATGTAAGTCTATTAAAAGATGTAACTGGTAACACATCTTCATAACATAACTTAAAGGTTTGCAAAAATGGATGTCTACTAAAACACCACACCTTTAGACTTATTTCATATATTTGTAATATCAAAATGTGTTTCTCATGAAATAATTTATCCACTACTGCTTTTTATCATTTTATTTTCATAAGCAGATTTTTTTGGATGCCTAATAGTCAAAAAAGACTTTGGCACTTCCCGTTTTATGTATAAGGTTTGTGGGAGGTTAATTTTATATTCTGTGAATATGAAGGAAGACATACATTCTGCTCTGCAGTATCCCAGAGAAGAAAGGTATCCAAACAATTTTTCCCCTTTAAGTTGCCCAAAGGATGTTTAAGTTAAATCACACAGGCTCAGTTTTAACAGGAAGATATAACTGCCAAGTTTAATTCATACAGAACAACTGCATTAACATTTTTTAAGAACCAAGTATGGCCAAAGTTCAAAGAGGAAGAAATTTTGTTCAACTGACTATTTATAAAATTAATATTTAGAAATTCTGTAATACAATGAAAATCTTTGACTGCTGTATAAAGTAAGATGTATCTTTTGCTCACTGTATCTAGACAGTAAGGAAAATATGAGTAAGCTTGCCTACAGTTTGGGGTGCTTTTATAATTTAGAAGCTGAAAAATAAGGTGATATAGATGCTTTAGTCTATAAAGTCAAAATACACAATTTCTTTTCCAAGTTATAATAACTACTTTATAAAGAAATATAAAGGTTTATAAAGAAATATAAAAATTCTACCTTATAAGAAAATAAAAAATCCAACCAATTTCAGACTTCCCTGAATTCTGGTCTGTGGCAGCCATAGAGAATACATGCAAGCACACTGGGAACACTGTAACAGGCAGTAACAAATCATTCAGGTTTAACTAGTTAAGTAACAGTTAACATAGCAATTTTACATAATCAATTTTCAGATAATAGAAACCTAGGCAATAATGAATATCTCCTCTATACTCTCTGGCATTCAACTACTTTATACCAACTGAATAAATATTTTTATTTCAAAACAAAGACCACATTCAGCTGGTTTTGTATTATCATGGAAGAAGCAAACAATAAATAAAGTGGCTACAACTGTGTTTGCATTGTCAGATAGCATTCAAAAATATAAAGGCTAAACCTACCATTTCAATAATTCTTTCCAGATACAAAAATCCATTAATAAGCAAAACATGTCAACAAATTAATTAAATATTTCATAGTCAATGTAAAGTTATGCAGTGTTAAATTTTATTTTTTATGGTATCACATTCACTACTGATATGCTCTGTGACAGAATACATTCTGAATTTTTCTTTGTTTATTAACAAGCCCTTATAATTAACTTCCTTTTAAATCATAAGTATGATACTATTTTAATTTCCCTCACATTCTCTACCCTATCATTTGGAATCACATTAAGCTGACTCTTAGCAGGCCACCTGGTGTAAATCTATGACATTGAAGTGAGCTGTTCTGGTATGCAGGAAACACTGACACTCTTCTGTGCTGAAATCCATTTCTCTAACTGATGACAGAACTGGGGGAAATTAATTTTTGCTATTCATAAATACCTGACAGGTTTAATGTAAATGTTTTGAAAAAGACCTCAGCATAAGCTGCACATACATTATATATGCAGCAGTGCACTGGAATATTGTATTTCCAACCCATTCAATTTCTAGATGACTACTGTTGAAACTTGAAAATTCTCCAATTACTTCCATATTGTAATTTTCTCCATACACATATAGACCACAACAGAGGCCTCCATGAAGCTTTTCAGTTGCTAAAAACAGTTAGACTTTTAGGACAAACTGTTTGATAGAAATATTACAAAGAAATATATACCGTACCTTGCCTGATAAATGAAGAAGTGTTTATGCATATGTGATCAGAGGGGATTTTATAACAAACCTTCATGACTAAGAACATTTTCTCATGAAATACAAAATATTTCATATTCCTAAAGCCTTATCAGCAGTCTTAATGTTATTGCTAATCCCCCATCCCCACCCCTCTCCACAAAAAGAACAAAAATCATTCTAATCTTACCAGTAAAAGCAGATTTACAAAAGTCTCTTCAACATACAAATTTATTTGAATGTCTGGAATCTAAACAAAGGACTGCTACACAAAACAGCTGGGAAAACTGAGACTTCTTGTTGTTCATATAAATACAAACAACATGGACAACAATAAAAAAATAAAGGATCTAGAAGTCAGGAAAGAATAAAATGGGGCACTGTAGAAGAGGGACTCTATTTAACTGTTCCTATGTGAAAATATACATTTTTTCAGTATACATTGTGTGATCTACTGGATTTCTTTTTACGCCATATATATCAAAATACCATTATTTGCAAAAATGGAATACAAGACACTGAATTTTCCCTAAAACTAAAGAAAGCAGGTGTGGTTTTGTGTTTGGGGTGGTTGGGGCAGGGGTGTTTAATGACAAAAACTTTGATTCTAACTTAGTACAGAAAAAAAAATTTACCAAGTGTGAAAATTCATTATCTGTGTATCCTTGTGTGCATGCATACGTGTTCATGTCTGTTTTGAATTTGGACACATCTGTTATCTGGCACCAAAGCAAATAGCAGCAGTGTCCCCTCAAAAAGGATACATGGCCAAGATCAACAAGTTAATGAGAATGAGAAATATATCAATCAGCAAATAGAATTTATTACTAACAATAACTAGTCATAGATCTAATAATTTAATTAAATTTAAATTTAGTCACAAGTTAAGATACAGTAATACCTCGCTGCATTGCAACTCTTCCATTGCGACCTCGCTGACTCGTGAAAAATTTTTCTCACAGACCTGCCTCGGTGATTCACGAAGCTTCTGGGCCGATGCATGTGCAGTGCCTCTGCTTCGCCGAGGGGTGGTGCCAGTGCTCCTTGTGGGGCGGGACTGGCCTGGCCCCATCGGGAGGGTGCACAGTGCCTCTCCCTCATCATGGTGTTTACTGACCCATGGCACCATGCCCCGGTCTCTGCCCCTCACCTGTGTTACTGTTTCCCTGGCTACGGGCAGGGAAGGGAAGCGCCCCAGGAAAGCGGGGCTCAGCTGGCCCTGGCGGCTATCGGGCAAGTGCTGTGTTCTGGGACAGTGGGACATGCAGCGGCAGGACATGCCCGCCCCACCACCGCAGTTGCTGCCTGCCCCTGCCACACGGGGCCACACCTCATGGCCCTGGCCAGCCAAGACGGTGCAGGCACGGGCACTGGGGACATGGAGCAGGGGGCGCAGCAGTGTGTACTCTGTGCTGCTGGTGGGGCCCGGCCAGAGGCAGCAGCAGGGCAGTGATACGGCATGTGCTGCATCAGGGGCGAGCGCTGTTCTGCTGGGTCATATCGCCAGCGCTGCCTCTCCCGCAGTTGGGACTGGGAGATATATGTATTGTAGCCGCCACAGTTAAAGGGAAAGAAACTCTGACAGCACTCCCCGCAGGGCCCCAGGTGTCTCAGTGTTGCAAAGTTAAGGTTTCCCAGGCTCCACAAGTGTCAACCACAGCCCCAGGACACTCCTTCCTCACCACAGAGCCAGTGCAAGCATGCACGGTAGCAGCAGCCCGACCGCAGCTGCGGAAGCGGCAGCCTGGCCTAAGAGAACCCCAGGGAATCTCCAGTGCGCTTCCCATTTGGAGAGGGCTCAGAAACACTTCTGTTTGCCCCCCTGTGCTGGAAGAGCCCGTGGGGAGGCTCCCCCATGCTCCGGAGTGGCTGTGGGTGGAGCGATGGGCGCGGCCTGTGTGCATATTAATGACCCATGCGCGTTTGCGAATTTGACAGTTTGCAAGACCCTGACAAGACCCCTTCCTCACGAAGGGTGAGGTATCACTGTATAAAATCAGGTTTACATTAGATTGTTAAGGTGAAGACTCCATACACACACCTTGCTTCTGTATTTTGCCTAAACTCTAAATAATTGTTGGATATATTCCAAACCTTGAAACAGTACATAGTAGTACAACTAAAGATAAGTTGGAAGATAAGAAATAAACCCCACATATTTTAATCAAACAGAAAGCAAAGTTCTATAAGCAATGTCAAATATTCCCTTACGGAATAATTTCTCAATATAATGTCCACTACATGGGATATTTAAAAATCTACTTTAGTAGTCTATTTTAAAAGACTATAACCTAATAGTCTCAAAAAATTAAAGTATAACAAAAATATGAGACTTAATTTTTAATCGTGTTACTGTTGTGAACACTCTTCCTTTACAAGTGAAATTAGAAGTTATAAAATACCTCTGGATTCAAAGAAAATTTTGGATTATTTCTGAAGTGATCTATCTAGAGGAATAAAAATCTCTGGAAATGAAGAAGCTGCTTTCCTAACTTAAATTATATGAAAATGCTATTAAATCTGTAAACCAATTTAGATTTATGTTAAGTGAGTACAACTGAAGTAATTGGAGTACAATTTCAGACCAAGAGTTTTGGAGATAAAGAACAGTTTCCCTTTGGTGCAATTGTAGTCACATTAGCAGTGAGAGATAAAATAATGTTGTTTCATTCCCTCCTCATCAGTTTTGTGATACTTGCCATTGGCTGTCAATCAAGGAGAGTCTAAAGACAGAACAGTTTCTGGTGACCATAACTTGTATAAGTGGCCTACTGAAAGTTTGTGTCACAGAGTGTACTTTGAGTCACCTAAAACCAAGTGCTATTTTACAATTTTTTAATTACTTAAAAATAAGTACAGTCAGCCCTCTTCCACTTTGCGCTCCCCATATCACAGCTTCACATCTTATCTGTGGTATAGGAGATCTGACTATATACAAAAATATTCAAACCAATGATAACGTAAAAAGTTCATCTTAAATGAAGAAAAAAGGCTAATGCATTTCCTCAAGTATTATGTATCACTACTTACATTCCCTTTCAGTGTTCTACTCAAAAAAATCTCTGGGTTTGTTATCTGAACTACCACGTGTTCTAAGTCTCCATTCCCTTCTGCATGTTCTCTCTATAAAACTTACTTGGTACATTTCATCTGAGCATATTCAAGGCAGCTGAGTGTTATAGGGCAGAAATAAAACAACCGAATAGACAGCTCAGGATACATGTTCCTACATTTCATTGTATTAAATGCTACTGTTAAAAGAAAGAAACCTCAAACAAACCCACACCCTACTGAGGTCCATGGGGCTATGAAAAGGGACCTCATCATCATTTTTTAAGATTGTTTCAAATGTCAGTAATGTTTATAATTAAAGCACTTGTGGAGAATCAGATTTATGATCTCATAACAGTCATTCTGGAAACAACCTTTAATAACTATAATGTGTTTTTCAAGAAATAACCTTTAATAACTATAATGCATTTTTCAAGAATTTCTGAAAATAGCAGGATAATTTCTTCAAAGTACATCATATAGTGACTACATGGAAGACTTATTTACAATGAATTTTACGAGTGATGCAAATAAATGCATACCCTGATCAAGTTTGAGAGAAAAAGACACAAAAAAGAAACAAAAAATTAAAATCAACTGGCAGCATGTAGACAAATTATTAAAATAAAAATCACTTTGATTTAAAAGTTAATTAGCATAGCTTTATGTTCAAGGTTTAAGACAAACATATTGTGTCCATTATTAAATTAATCTCATTAATTCTATTAACTCCTAGACAAGTCTAACAGAATAGTGCCCTTCAGAAAAGTTTGGTGAAATGTGGACTTCATTTATCTTTTCCTAGAGATTCAACATGTAGAATCATGGTCCTCAGACAAGAGATAAGAAAGCAAAACCACTGACCTCCAGAAATCATCCAGCAATGCACTGAATAACTATCATTTTTTCTCAATACCTTTCACTTGTCTTTGGACAGAAGCCAGAAGTATCTACTCAAAATTGATTTCAGCTTTTTTTTCAAACAGCTAAAAGGCTGGAGTAAAGTGAGTTGTGCCTGTTTGGACTTCATAGGATACTCTACCCCTCATTCTCTTTGGATGCTCCCTTCTCTTAGGACGCGAAGCACAGTGCACTTGGGCTTTCAGAAGCCATCCAGCACAGGCCCTTATCAAACAAGCTGAATTATCTTCAGAAAAGAAGAAATGCCCTACATACATAATAGCTGGTGGCGGTAAGAAAGAAATTATCATTAGAAATGTTATCAATGGGAAGTTAGTATTGGCACCCTAGAAGGACCTGAGTTAGGTTTAGGCAGTCCAAGACTCTCATGACATGAAGTCTCAATACAGTAATGGACCATATACCATGAAATACCCCAAGGGTCTCTCCCAAAAGTAGCTTCATGCTGTATCCTCACAGAGGTATCCCACACAGCTCTTGGATATCTCTACAGTATTAATCAAAATTTCTGCTTAGTCAGCAAAATACACCTAATTTAACTCAAGTGTTCTCCACAATATCTTTTTTTTAAGCCAAGCCAATTCTGTCTATCAATGTTAACTGCATATTCAACTCTTTGCAACTGCAAAAAACTGAGGGTGTCCTTCACAGCATTTCAAACATACTTTATCATAAGATCAGTTTCCTGGCTAACCTTTACCTGCTGTGCCTTATAGTCATCATGAAGACATGTAATAAAACTAATTATTTCAGATAACTACTTTTGATGGTTTATTTTGCCAAGTATGATCCGAGTTTCTTAACCAAAAAAGAAGTGTTGTGTGTTGAAGCACCTGAGCACCTGTATGTCATATGCTTAAGTCACTACTAGCTCACCTGAGCTTCCCCTCTCTCTGTAAACTTCCACTTCAAGAGCTCAAAACTGAGAATCAATAGTGGCTCTCCTGGATGATCTGACAACTCACAGAGGACCAGCTGCTCAATATTTTGCCTGCACATGAACACCCCCAAAGTTTGTGGTTAATTTACACAATTCTAAAGGGATGGACTAAATAAATTCAAACCAGAGATGGGCACCCTACTCGAGTACAGGTATGCAGACTATATTTAACTGCTATGGATGGTCATCAAACATAGCATAAATAGATGGAATGCCCTTCTAAAATCAAGCCTCAACATTACAGACTCTTTGACTTTTTTCTACAATTACGCAGAAAACATAAATTTTCTACTTAGTCAAACAAAATTTAATATATGGAAATTTTGTGGAACAAAAAGAGTATAAATTACATAAAAGCCTACACAGCAACTCTTTCTTTTGTAATAATACATTCAGTACCTTTTTCATTCCATCCATTACAAAGAATCATAATGTAACTTCACAAAACCATAGAAAAATGGTTTTGCCTTGTCATTGGCCATAAACAACAGGGGAGGAGGAGAAAGACAAAACTATGAAAAAAAAAGAGGAAATCAAGAGAAAGAAAAAATAATGGCCACTCACAATGGACACTTTAACTGTTGGGGTTTTTTTTTTTGTAATAAAGCACATACCTCTCACCTGGAAAGCCTACAGGATTTTTCTTTTCTTTTTTACACATACACACAGATTGACCCAGAGAAATAGGTGAAACTCTAACTCTAGATGTAGATAATAAAAGTGCAGAAATTCATTTGAATACAACTATTATCTAAATCTCCATAACAGCACAAATTCAAAAGCAAGACCTCCTTAAATTCATACAATGCATGAAAATTAGTGGATTTACATTTCTATAATGCCTTATTGCTCTATCCAGTTTAGAACACTGGAGCTATAATACCTCACTCTTCAAATATCATTAAATATTTTTGAGGATCCTGATAATAGCCTTGTACATACAACAATATAGATAACACCAGTTGTATTTGCTTGCCTTACTGCATTACTTGTATTCAATAACACCTCTTAAATGACTGATTACTTTATAATAAAAGGTTCTCAGTCCTGCTTCTCAGTAGCTTTCTATGTTTACCCTTGCAAAAAAAAAAAATTGTTTTGAGAATCAACTGTACTGTGTATTGGTGCCTTAAACAAAACAAGCAAAAAGGATGTTCTGCATTGTTGTAGAACTTGGGGGGTCAGTCCATTTAGGTAACTCTTTCACAAAAGAGAAACTGCACTCTGTTTTTGAGAAGAAAAGCAGGTCCAAGAGGTTTTACTAAACACTTGCAAAATATGACTTCTAAAACTGTTTGACATAAAAGGTATATTGGAAAGATGATGGAAGACAAGTAAGATAACCGGTCTCACTATCACCAGAGTACCGGCTATACAGGAATAAGAAAGCAATAAAGTAATTGGACAAATTGCAAAAGGAAAGAAAAAACTTTTTAACATATCAGAAGTTTGCCAAGAGATTGCAGCTCCAACAGATAACCAGTACATAGCCATTAGTAAAGGGAAACAGCAACATATGGAAAAACTCCACGAAGCAGCTGCAGAATACATGGGCAACACTAAGAGTAACATGTCCCAAGGATCAAAAGGTATTCACTCAGGAGTACTAAAGGAATTCAAGAATCAAACAAGGAAACTGTGGTGCGTAACCTCTCACGTAAATTGTCTTTATATAGGTCTTTATACACTGTCCTTATATGCGCCTAACTAGGACATTAGGAAAGAAGCAGCACTCTCCTGCAAAAAAAAGTCCTGCCTTACAAGCCTCTATTGGAGACAAGAAGCCTGGAAATAAGAGAGTTTCAGTTGATATAGTCCAGATGCATTTCTGAAAGATATTTGATAGCTCTAAAATCTTGTGTTGATTAAAAGACAAAAAGCATTATTAAGATACAAGACACAAAATACAAAATTAAATACATTGTCAGTTTACAGAGTGAAGGAAAATAAATACAGTAATCCCTCAAATACAATGGGAGGTTGGTTCCAAAAAGATTCTGCGATAAGTGAAATCCACAAAGTAACAGTAAATAGGGTAAATAATTTTTTTAAATCCATTTTAGCACAGTGGTGAGTGTCCCCGCCTCTCATGTGGAAGACCAGGGATTCAATTTCTGCAAGGGAGGCAGTTAGACTCCATGATCCTTGTGGGTCCCTTCCACCTCCCAATATTCTGTGATTCTGTGACATATGGCAAACATGGTAAAAATGGTAAAGCCAGTAAAGATGCAGAAAACCCCCTTGTGATATATTGAAGCCGCAAACGGTGAACCACGAAGTAGTAAGAGATTACTGTATGACACGTCGGGAGTCTGTCCCAGGACACTGGAAAAGTTGTTGGAAATGCAGGTGGAGCTAGGGTACACATGGTAATGAATACTACATCCAAGTGAAAAATAATTGAATGGTTAGACAGAACTGATGAAACTGATGTATTAATGGGACATTAAAATGAAAGTCAAAAATACAATGCAAACAAATGTAAAGCAATCCACAAAGCAAGGACAGTCCTAAATTCACAAACAAGTAATTGGCACAGAGGTAGCAATTGCAAGACCAGAAGGTTAAAATAGCTACTTCTGTGAAAGCCTTGGTACAACACTGAGCAGCTGGGAAAAAACCCAAACAAAGAAAAACCCAACAACAAATAAACAATAACAGCAAACAGAAAAGAAGAAAAGAAAACATTTTTTAGGAAAGGAAAAAACTATAATTGTGTCACTGTATAAACCTTTACTGAGCTCACATATTGATAGCTTCATACAATTCTGAGCAACCCTTTCAAAAAAGTATACAGTAGTTCAGAAAAACATACAAGGGCAATAAGAATGACCAAAGATCTCAACGCGAGAAAAAAAGTAGACTCAGACTGTTATTATGATGCTCACATAGTTGCATTCTAGAATATTAGACTAGCGTTGCCACAACTAACTTAGTGTTGTGTTGCTGTAAACATCTGAAACTGTTTTGAACAGTCTAATCAGGAGAATGGGTTTTGAGCATGAAAATATCATGCTCCATTAGATCTGAAGATGAGAAAGAATGCTGGCAAAACACGGAAGTCTCAGGTCACATCCTTTTTTAATGGATATAGTACGCTATTTAATTTATTGTATTTTTTTCCATACACTTAGACATACGGATAAAACAAAACAAAATTGTATGTCTGAACAGCTTACACAATGCATTGCCGCCAAGATCAAAATGATACCCACAAATGATTTGGTGGCTAACTAATTGGCACTTTTCCTAGCCGAAGCAACCTCTTACCCACACCACTGACATCCAGTAGCGAGCCTTAAGGCAGTTGTTCTAAGTAAGGGTTTCTCTATGTCTCATTGAATAGGAATACAAACTGACAGAAAAATAACTCAGAATTGCTACAAAATGCCCGGTACCTCCCAAGGCACAAGTAAATGACATGCACTCTAAGGTGACACATTTCGCCTCATTTTGTTGTAAGCTAAAACATACTTGAGATTTGCATGAAATGTATAAAATGTTTGAAATTAAATTAAATTAGAAAGTTTAGAATCCTTGATTTTATTAACCAAATAATGCTAGACCTAAACCATGTAACTCGGCTTGTAAAAAAATATTGAAGCAATATGGGCTTTTTTTCATGAAGTAATGGATGAAAATATTAAAATTCTTTGTTTAGGACTTGTGTCTTTTTGCACAGAATTGCACTGGAAACCAGTCACAGTGGGATTTGATTACTCCACATAATCCTTGATGTGGAATGCAATTTTCTACACGGTAGCTGCTATGCAGAGAGCTAAACCCAGAGTCCATCCACCACATGACTTAAGCAGTAGCTGTATGTTCTTTGCAAGGTAAAGTACTGCACAGCTCCAAGACACAGGAAAACTGTTCTCTCTAGTCCATGGGGTGGAGTGGAAGAGTTGAGCAGTCCTTCTCCAGGAAATCCTGCCATCTGCAGTTGTGAGAGATCTTCGGAAAATTTGCAAGATTCAGCCTTTGTTTCTGCAGTTCTACCCATCTTCTCTGAAGTGTCACAAAAATTACCAATACTTATCCTATAAAACCAAGTACAACCTCAATATTAATATATATTGATTTTCCCTGTACAGCCAAGCACAGCCAGCACCCAGATGAGTGAGGAGTAGTCACACCACAGCACTGTAAAAGGAGACCATACAGGGCTAACAGCAAGGAGAGTGAACAGAAAGACAACTGCCTGAGAGCCGGCAAGAGCATACCTCATTTCCAAGCAACAGGACTAACACATCCCACTGACTACAAGGCAATGGTCTTCTAAGTGTATAACAGAAAAGCACACAGATATGTCACAAAGGAATATCAATGAATGATGATAAAGAGATGAAATCCAGTTATTTCTTTCTCTCGTCCATTCTCAAATAGAATTGGCTACCTCATGTTTCAGCCTCATCGAGTCTGTTTAAATCAATTTATTCCTGTTAGTCCATTTTGAGTTTCTTACAACACTTCCAACACACTTGTGTTAGGCAACTGATTCAGAGGAAGCAGAAGCAGAGGCAGAGAAAGGTAATTGTCTCCTGGAATAAAGGAAAGACTCTAAGCATGAGGTAGAACCCAGCCTAGGTTGATGCAGTGTAAACAACATTCATTTTGTAAAAGTATCATCAAGAGACATGATCTTTCAGCAGTGAGCACAAGGGTTTTGCCTGAGGGGAATGAGTATTTCATTTGATTCCAGGCTTGTGACCAGTCCTGTCAATAGAACTTCTGCCTCCTCCAGTTTCATAATTTAATTCCCTACCAAACTTAACCCCCACAGAATTCTGTCACAGGAATTTTGCAGGCAGGCATCTTCAGCTATAACTAAATTTTCAACCAATCACCACTGCTTTCCGTTTCATATTTGCCCAACAATCAGGGAAAGAACACCACATAGGCTCCAGAAACACACATTTACAGTTATTAAATAATTTTTGTCTCTGAATGCAGAAACTGTGAATACTATTTACTGAATCACCAGTAAAACAACAACTGCATCCACTGGAACTTTGCTAGACAATCATCCTAACAAAGAGATTCTTGATAATTCTAAATAGCATAGGAACTCCTACTCTATTTTATATACATGAATTTCCACCTTAAATCATTCACAGAATCACAGAATCACAGAATATTATGAGTTGGAAGGGACCCACAAGGATCATCTAGTCCAACTCACCATCTAACACCCGTACAGAGACCGAGAGCACATCCCAGAGCATAACACCAACCTAGATCCCTCACAGTCTAGCAGGCCACTCCGAGCCGGAAGGGACCCAGGGTCATCCAGCCCTACACCCCCCCAGCTAGACCATGTCACTAAGCTCCTCGTCCAGTCTTCTCTTAAACACCTCCAGGGACGGCGACTCCACCACCTCCCTGGGCAGCCCATTCCAATACGCAATTACTCTCTCTGTGAAAAACCGCTTCCTAACGTTAAGATTGAACCTCCCCTGGCGTAGCTTGAGGCCGTGCCCTCTCGTTCTGGTGTCGTCAGCCTGGAAGAAGAGGTCTACACCCATCTGACTGCAACCTCCCCGCAGGTAGTTGTAAACAGC
>WEKX01011291.1:130875-180533 GCA_013390025.1 Pitta sordida
AAGATGTTGAACAGTACTGGGCCCAACACTGACCCCTGTGGGACTCCGCTGGTGACTGGCCGCCAGTCCGATGTTGCACCATTCACCACCACCCTCTGAGCTCGCCCTTCCAACCAGTGTGTAACCCAGCACAAAATATTCCTTTCCAGCCTGTGCTTTACAAGTTTCTCCCGAAGCTTATTGTGGGAAACCGTGTCAAAGGCTTTGCTAAGGTCCAAGTACACAACATCCACAGCCTTTTTGTCATCGACCAGTCGAGTCACTGGATCGTAAAAGGAGATCAGGTTAGTCAGGCAGGACCTGCCTTTCCGAAATCCATGCTGACTAGATCCAATGTCATGGTTGTTCTGCAGTTGCTGTGTAATGGCACACAAGACCATCTGTTCCATGACTTTGCATGGGACTGAGGTCAGGCTGACTGGTCTGTAGTTGACATACAATTCATTTGAAAGCCTAGAACCACAACCTGTTTTGCATCGTCTTTAGAGAAATGACACAAGAGATGATGACCATATACATTTGAACAGCTAAGTAGAACTCAAGATGTGGTTTATATAGGTGAATAATGTAAGTACGTATATACAAGGAGGCATATACTACATATATATACACCATATATATATATAATATATATATAGTGTATATGTATATATATAATTACATATATATATAATATATAGTAAAATATATACCAATTTATTTTAGGCACAAATTGGTGAGACTAAGAATAANGAGAACAAATCCCTTCTTTGAATCAACAATCAAGTGTCATTCTTCTTTTTTACCATGAAAAGAAAACCTCAGTGAACTTAGACTCTTCCTTGTCATGCGTGATACCTGTTAAAAACTACTTGGAAAATTATTTAAAAATAAAAACTGAAGGAAGATGATGCCCTCCAGATTTTCCCATTATTAGCTGCAAAATTTGACACAGTAAGAGAGAAAAATTTCGCTACGACAGAATCATCAGTCACATGTTCTTCACCATGCTTCTTGCAATGTCCCATGACTGAGAATGATCACCTCCTAGTGTACCCTGAAGTTTTGTGGGATCTGCTGCTCAAGCTGGATCCCTACATATCTATGGGGCCTGATAGGACTCATCTAAGAATCCTCAAAGAAGTAGCTGATGTCATCACAAAACCTCTCCTTACGATTTTTGACCAGTCTCTGGAATCTGGAGAGGTCCCAGCTGACCGGAAGCAGGTGAACGTTGTCCTGATTTTCAAGAAGGGCAGGAAGGAGAAGCCCAGAAACTACAGGGCTGTCAGTCTCACTTCAGCACCTGGTAAAGTTATGGAGATGAAAGGCATTGAGGAATTGGAGCAAGTTCAGTGGAGGGTCACAAAGCAGATGAGGTAGCTGGAGCACAAACTCTGTGAGGAGAGGGTGCTGAGGGAATGGGAGTTGTTCAGACTGGAGAATACAAGGGCAAAGGGCCATCTAGTACCTACAAGGTTACTATCGAGAAACTGGAGCCAGGTTCTTTACAGCAGTGCATGGCAGAAAGACAAGAGGCCATGGACACGAATTGAAACTGGAACTGCTTCACATGGAAGAGAAGGAAAAGCTTTTTCACTGCAAGAAGAGCCAATCACTGAACTAAGTTGCCTCGAAGCAGTGTACTCCTCACCTTTGGAGGTATTCAAGACCAGACAGCAAAAAGCCAAGAGTAATCTGGTCTGATCCCCATAGCCAGACCCTGCTTTGAGAAAGTGGTTGAGTCACTTTTATTTTCCAGTAAGTTTCTGTGTGATAAATATATATCTATAGAATGGTTATTGATTGTTTCATGACTTTTGGGTATGCAACTTGAAAGCTCCTGTTTTCTAGATTTGCAGAAACACTGAACACAGTGTCACACAACTAAGCTTAAACTGGTGCTAAAGAGAGCATGGGGTAGCAGATAATCAGAGAAAATAGGTTAGAAATAGGACACCTGGTATTACAAGGAACTTTGGATTTTAATCTCTCTCTCTAAGTTTCACTTTGTCTATAAAGGTACTGTGAAATAAATTAATGTGACTTCAGAAAGTACTCAGGAGACTGATTGTAAAAAGCCCATTTGAAATCAACAATTCTATGTACAGAGGAGAGTCTGAATAACTATCAGTAAGTAAAGCATAAATCTGTGCTCCAGAAATTAATATTTTAGCAAGTATTTTGCTTCATAAACATGTCAAAACAATGAAAACAAAGCAACAATAATGCTTCTTGATTTAAGAAAAACTACAAAGTGAATACGATAAAACTAAACCAATACAAGCTATCACAACTTCCCAAACTGCAAAAAATACTAACAACACAATATTCCATCTGGTACAGGCAAAACAAAAAAACTCTGAGCATTTCCTTTCTGCTTAAAATGCAAGAGTAAGCTACCACTGCACTTATAAAATACTATTGAGGATAGAAAATTAGAGATTAAAAAACTACAAATATTATGCTTAATCCTCAAATATAGTACACAATAATTTCCGTGAAGTACTACTTTAACAAGCTATTTTGGTTCTGCATTTTTTACAAGGCAGTTCTGAAAAAGATTAGACTACAGAGTGAATAGTTGAAGGGTTATTAACCCCAAAGAGAATTTGCTCTAAATACCCTTAACAGTATGTAGATCACTATTCCAGTTCAGGCAGACATCACAAGTACACTCTTGTGTACATGGCTTTTGAGGGATAAGAGTGGATAAGCCACTTCACCTCAGGCTGGAGGAAAGTAAAGTAGACAGTCACTTTTCCAAACCAATTTACATGCTAAAATAGGCAATAGAACAGTTCTGCTGGGACTCAGAGATTTAATACAGACCAAAAGTTAAGATGTCCTAGTGTTTTATCTTCCAGGGTTTGGAAATGTCATGTAATGTCTAAAGCTAGAGCATCATCTTTAATTGCAGTATCAATATTAAATTATCAAAACATATAGCAAAGGGCAGTCCCTAGAAGAGAGTTTAGAGCTTAAAATTCAAAATGAGAGGCAAGAGAGAAAGGAATACAATTGTCAAAGATATTAGAAAATGGAGCACAATGAAAAGAGGAAAGTGCTCATAAAAACACAGTCTAACACAAATAGACATTGTACTACTAAGCTCATTGACCCCTTTGGATCTGGCTCCAAATGGCTTAAAGTTACAAGGGTATAAAATAGGAGAGCCAAGAAATACAGTCCAGTCTTCAGAGTCTCAAGCCAATATTTCACTTATAGAACCTATCATCCAAGTTAATTTCCCTGCTGGAAAATGTTTAGAGTCAGGGGAAAGTAATCTACAAAAACCAGTCACTGTCAGACCCAAAGACACTGCATTAAAGGAGCCCAAATAGGGGTAAAGTATCCCTTTTAAGTTTATGAGGCAAATTACTTTGAGCTATTTCACATTTAGAGCCCTTCCTCAGGAAGCAACTACATGAGACAAAGCAGTGAACATTCTTAATTCTGCAAACAGTAGTTTTACTTCTGTTGAGTCAGACAGAAGTGGTTTTTTTCCAAGTTTATTTATGTCTACTTTATATACAGTTACTAGAACTGGAGTCACTTGATTTCTCATGCCATATTGTGGAATTTTACACTTACTTACAGATTTCTGATGCTTCATATCTAGACTTCATTAATTTCAAAAATAATGCCCAATTCAGGGCAACAACTTATCAAGATCAGTTCAATTCAGTTTTAATATTTTAATATAGATAATGCTACATCTATAGCTCTCAGATAACACTGTTCATATCTATTGCCCATTTAAAACTGATCCCTCTGCTTTCAATAACAAAATGGAATTACTGACTTTGCCAATTGTTATCAGCTGTTCTACTTACAAAAGAGGTTTCTAAACACAAAAATTATTGCCATGGTATAATGAAAAAAAGGAGATATTTAGTGGAAATCAGACTCATAAGAGGACTCATCAAGGCACATGGATTTGTACAACCCTGGAGAAACCACTAAGTGAGAGAGAAAGGACATATGTATATTTGACCTTAATCTACTGCACCTTTCATCTCAGAGATTTACCATTATCTAGTATGGACACAATAAGGAAAAGACATGCATATGAAAACCAAAGTTTGCTACAGCAATAAAATACAATCAATAAACAAACATGCTGCACTCAAAGTTTACCAAATCTAAGACAATAACGTTTGTTGTTAGCATCAATGACCAGGTGCTACCGTAATACAGTCGTCCCTCTTGCACTTCACGGCCCCCACGTTGTGGTTTCAAATCTTAGCGGCATGATTTTTTAGCGATGAAGGAGGCCCCTTTTTGCAACTGCGCATGCATGACCTGCTGCCCGTGCTGATCTGCCAGCGGTGGCGGCTCCGCTTCTCCACCCCTGGGCTCTGTCACTTCCCCACCCCCGCTTGGCACAGCCAGAGTTCGACTGCTTCACCACCCCTTCGACATGGCCGCTGCGGCAACTGATACACAGCAACACAGTGCCAAAACAGCGCTGGGGATTGTATGAGGGTGAGAGGCAAATTTGCATATTAATGAGCTGCCATTCAACGCGGAAGTAGGGCTTCGCAGAGCCCAGTTAAGACCGCAGGTCCGCGATACAGGAGACCTGACTATATATGTTCTCCTTGTTTTCAAAGTTACTTACTGTAACCTTAGCTACCAAAAAAAGTGCCATACATTTTCTCTGGGAACACATTAATGGGATCTTAGCTTTTACTTAATACTAGATACTACAGCATGTTCTTGTACTTCCTGTGATATAGTCCCAGATGGAGGGCTGTGCATTGCAGTCCTCCTAAAGAGAACATGCCTGATGACTGTATCCACTGCTAAACCCATCTTGGTGCAGGAAAATTAAAAGATAGCAAAGAAAATCACCATTAAAGATACATATATGAAAAACCATTATCAACATGATAAACTTGTATCATGGCAGATTTTAAGAGAAAAGCACATCTCACTCTTTAGGAAATTTAGCAAGAATGCATAAAAGAAAAGCAATAGACCCATCCGGACTTTTAAAGCCACCTAAATAAACTTAAAAAGATAGATTTAAAGATTAATTTAATCACAGTGAGCAATGAAGAAAATCACTAGGAAGAGTTTTACAATGTGGAAGATATAATGGAGCCAGCTTCATGAGTGATTTATTCTAAAGAAAACAGAAGAAACATCACATGCTTACAAGGAGCAGAATGATTCAGATCAGACTGAGCTATAGAAAACTGAAAAAACACAGGAGAATACCACAAGAAAAAAAATACATGTTCGTACATAAATACTAATTTAGACATATCCGATATTATCGTTGTTAAAAGACGTTGTGTTGAGATATACCTATTAATTATATCAACATTGTTATTTCCAGGAAAAAATTTCTTCTTGTATATAACCCAGTAAAAATATTTATTTAACACAAAACAGTGGTCAAAGAACAAATGGAATGTTATTTCTTAATAACAGTAATACATGATGAAGTAAATTCTCTGACATTTTCTCTACTCAAATCCAACTCCTCACACTACTGATAGGAGAAGTCCACAGGGAAATGCAAATTGTAAGAGAAAAGGAGTGGGATCTGAACCAGAGTTGTTAAAGCATTTCCACTGTATGTGGAAAGGGAAAAAAAAAGTAAAACTGATGTACATAAAGCAATAATAGTAAGCAATAAAGTAATACATAGGTCTGCTTGGGCAACTTATATTTGAAAAAATGAAAAAAAAACCCCAAACCAATAGAAATATCTTAAAATTAAACAAGGGGAAAATCTTTTGAAGTATGTAGTATTGAAATATTGAAGATGTAAAATAAAGTATATTTCACAAAATAATAATATACCTCAATTATATGTACAGGTTTCAAACTGCATAAAAAACCTAAACAGCATAAACATACTTTTATTTCTTTTCTGACGTTCCCGAATTATCAGCCACTACCTTAACCAACATCAGTTTGGATGAATGCTACAAAACATTCCTCTCTGAACCTGCTGCATTACAAGAGAAAGAAGAAAAGGAAAGAGTGTAGTCAAGTAGCACTTTCTGGAATTCTGCAAGGTAGATCTCCACCCATCCCAGGATCCATCCTGGTACATATCCATCCTGGGGGATGTTGCTGCCATGCAGTTTAAAGGAGTGAAAACACACAATGCTTTGGGGAAAGTTAATATTTCTTTCTGTGGACACTGTCTCAGCACTGTGAGAAATAAACACTAGCAGTTGTAAGAACTTATCATCTGAGTAAGGAGCACACAAGCATGAGATTTCTTTGTAGGGATTTCACTTTAATGTCATATTATCAATCTGCATTTCAGGAACATATTTAAATATCAGCAACACAGAAAAAATATGGAAAACTATTATATAATTCATAGTTAAAGGAGGAACACTCTGACACTGGATGTAGAAATAAATTTAGCAAGTTCAGAAGATACATCAATAAAACTGTTAAAAACAGTAACATAGACATCACCTTAAACTGAAGAAGTTCTTAAATCACAGATTCACACAAGCCAGGGCAATGTCTCAAAGACATAGCACTCTGTACCTTTTCACACCCTGGAGAATCCCCAATAACCATTCCACATTAGGGGACTCTTTCAGTCCTTTGATCTGATACAGTACAAGGGTTCTTATGTTCTTCTACTGACCACTGGCCAAAACCATGAAGACATAGGGTCTGCATTACAGGCAGTAGCAGGTATATAGCATTAACTATAAAGGCAGAGGAAGAGAGGAATAAAACCATATATTCTATATTGAATGTATACTCTTCCAAATACAGAAACATCCCCATTTTATTCCTTAGTCCCATTAAGCTAATTTCTTATATGAAGAACTGAAAAAAAAAAAAAGATCATTCAAGACACATCCCTACAAGTGACAATGTAGAAGAAGCTGTATGAGGTCAGAGGTGAAAATTTACTTTCTCACAACACTAACACTAGGGAACTGTGTTACTATTGGAAACAAGATACGGTTACTGGAGCATAGTTCAGAGTAACTATACTCACATTCTTTTGTTTATGACCTTGTCCACCTTTCTATTTCCACCAGTGTGCTATGCAAGTTAATAATTCCCATCAACTCTCTTGCAATAGAAACACCTTTGGCACATGAAGACAGAGTCAATGAGAACTGTGAGGGACGCCTGAAACCCAAGAAAGGTGTTGACAGTGAAAAAGAAAGGGTCAGGGAGGAAGTGGCCTTATGAAACCAAAATCAAAGCAGTGAAAAGTTGCTACATTAACTACAGCGATACTCAAAATAGTACTTTATGCATCCTTGCAAAGTGCTTGAAGCCTTCCCAGGATTTATACTTTGAAAACAGATCAAATTCAATCATAGTGCTTAAATCTAGTTATGTAACTTTCCCACGATAACACTCTGTACAAATATTCAAAAATTTACCAGTCAAATTCAAAAGTAATGTTAGTGTCTTGTGCTTCTTCCTCAACCTGTATCTTCATTCCAATGATCACTTGGCAGAGGCAACAATTCTTTCCTTTTAATGCTTTCCAAAGGACCAAGCTTTAAGTCCCCTGGAGTACTCTGAAGGCATTGGGAATTCTGAGTCTGCACCTACATACACACGGTGGTTTAAGTGAACTGAACCTCCCCTCTGTCCTCACTCCACACATTTGTGTCACCTTTGAGGAGCAGTTTTAGTGTGTTGACTTGGATTCTTTCCAGAGAAGACTCAGTGGGAAGGTCCATGTTAGGTGTATATCAAATGTACTGTAATAGGGACAGAGTGTTCCAAAGCAATAACCAGTTCCTTTAATCACTAAAACTAGTCTGAGGTAGAATCCCTAACCTAGAATGCTACAGTGTAAACGTTTGAGCCTTAGCATCAATTGCTTTGATCTAATGATCTGCTTCCACTTGCCAAATTGCCTACTTACACTGACATAAGCCGAGTGTTCATCACCTCTCTGGAATGTTTTCAACGCTCTACAGATTTCTACTGGTACAGTTCTCAAAACTAAAACTCTCCTAGGTGCAGAGAAGCAAGTGATTGACTTGCACATAAAGAACAAAGCACATAGAAACAACTATTTTGTCTCCTGTCACTGATAACACTGAAGAATTTAAAAGTAAGATAAATCCAACTTTTGTGGGAAATTGAATCAATTTGTTATTAACATAACTTTCCCTATTTGGGTAATTATTGGATAATATTTAGCAAAGAACAATTGACAACATGAAAAAGAATAATGAAGAAAATAATCAATGAAAATTAAGAAAATAACCACAAAATACTGCCAGCTATTGTCAACACGGAAGAAAAGCACTGCAGCAATTAAGTAATGTTTTGAGTACTTGGAGAGTTTTATTCACCATTTGAAATTGTATTTTTCTTCCGTCTCTCAGTAAGAGAGCAATGCCATGTATGCACAGATAGTTTGTAAGAAGACAGAAACCATGGAGAGGCCCTGATCCTCCTCACCTGATTCATACAGCAGGCCCACAGAAGTCGGCCAAACAAAGATACTGCCACAAATATGTCAAAGAAGATTTGACTAATAAATTGCTTCAGTGCTGTCTCAGTCTGTAAAACATTTTTTGGAGGTTTTAGGGGCTGTTTCAAACCTATATATTAATTCTGCCCCTGACTGATGAATGGCTCTATTTAGACAGTTCACTGAAAACAGCTGAACTTCAAAGGCCTTAACAGATCATTTATGATCTCACTTGTGTTTTAGAAACACACCAGCTTAGAGTCTCAGTGCATATGGTAAGAAGCAGTACTTCACTATTACAAATCCATTTTTTTCTAAAGACAAAAAAAAGAAATTCCTTTCCATAGACTTCCCATAGGACGATAAGACATATCCAAAACCCCCTCAAAATCTGCAGTTACATTTTAAGTAAGTTGTTAATTTTTTTACTTTGTAAGCACAATAAGACTGTTAAACATAAAACAGGTTCATTTTTACTTTCTTACTTGTAAAAGGGATTTAATGTTACCTGTCTTTGCACAAGCTACTAATACAGACAAGTTTCCAACATTATGTAGCACCTACATGGAAGTATGTCCTAGAGAATCAGTGAAGGTTTTAACAGCAAAAAATGGTAGCTAGGCAAATGTTCCATCTAGGAAAAATGTATGTATATATGTAGGAGGGTACAATAATGTGTTCAACCAGACAAGTGGGATCCACACTGATACAGTTTTTATTTATTGTTTCATTTTCAAATTAGAAGCCCATTTCTTACCATTTTATTTGAAATCATAAAATGAGTGAGATGATTGTACGATTTTCTTCTTAAAACAAGTAAGAGATGAGCTTCAATGATTTTTCAACAAGTTCAAAAAATTACTGAGTAAAATACTTAGCATGATAAAAACAAAAAGAAAAAAAGCTGCTGGTTTTTCAGCAGCATGGCATGATATTTCTTGTGCTGTGGTACTTCTGAAGAAAAGAGATGAAATTCAATTCGCCTGTCACTTATAAAAGGGAGGGGGTTAAGTTGAAAATGAAAAGCATAGCTACTTGCCAAATGGCATTTACAATAAAATATATTTACAAGCAGCACATATTAATTCAGTAGGGGTAATTTAACTAAGCTATTCTGTTGATGAAGTTCAAATGGCAAGCTTCTCTCCTTCATTCTAGAGAGGAAAAAATGATTCAATGAATATGCCACCTTAGTTCTGAGGCATCTTCACACAGAGAATTTGAAGCAGAGAAATTGCGTTAATAAAGCTTGCACCAAATATGCATTTAGTTTAGAAAAATAACCTGGTTGCAGCCAGGCTTCTCAAAAGGAGAGCAATATTCTTTACTTCGCACCATTAAATCTTCTAATTATCAGACAAAAGCTAACACAGTAACACAGAATTTGTAATCCCAGCACTGAAATTAACAAGCCTGGTCTTTTTTCTAAATTCTAAATTCCCATCAGGTCTTTCCCTCTACCTGTTCAAATGTATTTCATAGCATGGCACTCAAAAATTCTGGCTCCCTAAAAACCGTCTAGGAACAATATTAAAAAAATAATTTACAGACAAAGAATTAGTCAAATCTTAACAGCCAACTCAAAAAAGTAAGTAGCATTCTTCTCACTTATCACATTTCAAAGAGCAGCACTTTTCCGCAGAAAGATCCCATTAGCTTAGCTCTGACATCTTTATTCTCCTACCTGTAAGTCATCCCATTGTTAACCTCCCAAACTGCAGTGACTGCTGCCACCTATGGGATCTGTCCAGGAGCAGATTTTCACTCGGCGGGTCCCTCTGCCGGGGATGTGGGTCTCATGAACGTGCAGGCGCTTTTATTAACAGCAGGTGTCCCCACTTTTGCTGATGTCTTACCTCAAAGTCATTACTTTGAAAGCATTTTCATGTTTCCTAAAACAAACTCCAACTTCTGGCTGGAGTCTAGGTAGTAGCAAGGTGATTTGAGATAGGAAATTGCGGCCCCTGAACTCTTGATTCAGTTCAATAAATGCAATTTTGTAGAAAAACAAAAATTCCCTTGTTGTTAGCCCAATGTTGTCTGCTGTGATGTATTAGCAAGCCCACAGCCAAGCAAGTTTCCTTCTAAACCATAAATTGAAATAACACTTTTAAGTAGGATAAGATCAGCTCTGTTTAGGCTCTGTTTGTTTCACCACACCAGTGTTGCATCAGAATAACTTTATGAAGAAGATGATGAAAAGCATTAAAATACATTCAATTTGGAAGTCCCAAGTAATACTGGACTGCATATTATATGCAGAAACATATGCACATACTCTGGAAAAGCACTAATGTTTGCTGTTTACCTTCTCAAATCAATATATCTGACTTAAAAAGCAAGCAATTGTGCAGAAAGTCAGAGTAGTTTTGTTGACTAATCAAGCAGATGAAAGTTTTTTTATCCTTTAAGTAGAAGGACTTGAAGTAGAAATTTTACGAATATGTCACCTTTCTTCAGGCTCTATCCTCTCCCTCTACATTTAATCCTAGTTCTATTTGAACACATCAAGCATACAGTCTTCAAAGTCTGAGAGACTGGCATGGGTAAAAGAATTATGGCAGAGCAAAAGGGGAAATTTAAACTAGACATAACGTAGTTAGAACTCTAGGTGAAGTAACGTTACAGCCAAGAGACTCCCATAACAGAGATTCACTCTGTCAAGTAGAACACATTATCCAAATAAATAAAATACTGGCCACGGCTCTCCAAGAAGAATAGCATTAATAGGGAGATTAAAGCTATGCAGACATTGAATAGCATATACCACTCTGCTATCAGTTTGATTAGAACAAATTAAAAAGAACATTAATTTAAGGGCAAGGTCTTAAACCAGTGACATTATTGAAGTCAGAATTTTGCAAAGCATAGATGTATTTATTGAGGTTTGATATAGAAATAATTATTATTCAGAACACTCAATACCCACAAGAAAATACAAAGCAGGAAAGAGGCATGAGAAAAATATCTGAGACACATTCCTAAGACACCAGTATCTCTTCAGCTGGGCACAAACAATAGTCCAATTTGTTCTCTGTTTCTGCCCTCCAGGGTTTAATGATGATAGAGCTACAAGAAAACTGAAATATTGTAAAAAGGCAGAATGAGTATATACTTGGCCATTCAACACTGCTTGAAAATCTAGGAGCAGTGTTAGAAGTCTGCAGCATTTCTTTCAATGTGGGGAGAAAGCTATCCTTCCATCTATTTTTTTCTAATTAATAAAAAAATCTACTTTAGTGCCACAAAGCACAATCAATTCATTTTTCTATGCTAACACTTTTTTCCACCCTTTTGGAAGAAAACAAAACCTAACGCCATAGCATAACTGACTCCTCTGATTAGGTTTAGAACACTAGACTCACAAAAAATTTAAAATTAACAGTCTTCACACCCCTTCTGTCCCAGTGTATTTTCATATGGAGCCAGAACAGTCATCATAGCGTTGGCAAGAGAAGTGGTGGAAATGCAGTCAGGGTGGGGGTTTGTAGAGTCAAGTGCAGGGGCTCCCTTTGGACACATGTAGACATTAGATCTGCTTAACTGTACTGTCAAATCTCACCAGCCCTGAGGCTTTTCTCTATCTGAATCAGAGCAAACATGAACCTGGGTCTTTGATAGGCCTTCTTTTTTCAGGGATATAATGTACTCTGAGATGTAATTTTACTTTATATATGTAACCTAATCTAGTGGTGGTTCACTGCCCAAAGAAGAGGCCTCTCTTCCCTTTTTACCCCCTTCATTCCCTGTCCAAACAATACATTCCTACTGCAACTCTTGCACTGAATTTGGAGACACTGGGTTGTATGTCAAGATCAGCCCCCTATCTTTCTTTAGGTTAATATACTGACGAATTCCACAGACATATAACTCTTCCACCTAACACAGGACAGAGGACAGCAGCACAAAGTCAGCAAAGAGGGCAGGAAAGCAGCAACCAGTGAGACCAAGAGTTGCATGAAGCTGATACACCGTACCACTGAAAGGGAGGTGTGCTGTACTTCTCTCTTCCACTAGGCTAACACCATGGAAACACTCCCTGGCCTCTCCATCTTGCATTAGACAAAACCATCCACAAACACGCCTCTTCCAAAGGTATATTGTTTGATTATCATTAGTTGATTAATTCCCTTCCAGGTTGGAAAAGAAACAAATTGAAAACTCTGTTCTAAATTTAATTTTCAATGCAAAGGAAATCTGTTTCCCAACCTGCTGCTTACTTAGGCAGAGCAGAGAAGTCTTACAAATAAATCAAGGTTATTCTGTGAGTAATACTATTCACCTGTGTTTCAGGAGTAGAGATTGTTTTAAAATATTACATTACTTAACTCATGCTTTGGATCAATCCTTTTGATGTCTCTAATTTTGGAGTCCAAAACTCCATTCCAGATATTACTCAGTTCAAACTAAGTGTTTTGAAGAACAATCTCACAAGCCTTAAAATCAGGTATTCCTACCAATTTCAAACACCTTTTCAGACCTTTGGACTCAGGAATTTCTTTCCTTTCAAAAAACAAGCCAGTTATACTTAACTATATACAGTGCTCCTACTTTAGATAACCCTGAATTAAGTCACCCAATCACATTCAGCCATTTTTCATCCTCTAGGTGTTTTGATCTTCTAAATGTTCTTCATACCTGCCCTGCGTGTTTTCCCTGGGATGGTTCTTACAGAGATCTGTAGGTTTACAATATAATCAGCTCCAGCTTACTGTTCCCTATCTGCCTGCAACTTAAGACTAGTAGAGGAAGTTGGTAAGTACTAATTATGTTATTTGCACTCACTGCTGCTGTAGAAACAAGAAAAGGAAAATAAAAAAGAGAGAGAAAAAGCACACACTGAAGAGATTACTAACAAACCCAAAGGATCCTAAACTTGATTTGCATTTGTACCTAACCAGTGAAGGTAGGAAAGCTGCAAAAGCAGCAGCTTCTGTTCCATTCTAGTCTGCTCACAACCAGGAAAGTGTTTGACTATATAGATAGAAATCTGGATTTAAAGTAGCTTGCATATCACTAATCATACATAGCTCAAAGCATGGTGGACCTGGCACTTAAGCATTCAGTAACTGGGTACGTAATGAATATTATAACCTATAATATGATTTTTATGCCCTTAAGTGAATTATCGTAGTTCACAAACATGAACTGCTAATTATCTTCAGCATAGTCTGAATAATATATCTCGCTCTCAATGTCTTGCCTATGTGGCTTTTATAGTCCAGGCAGATCAAACCTGGACCTCTGCAAATCAATCTTAATAATTCTGCAAAATTATGCAGCAGTTCTGCATATGTCCTAAAATACTACTAACTTAATACACTGAAACATTCCTTTTTCTTTTCTTCTGATTGAACTTCATATGAATCCAGTCCTCATGAAACAGTAAGCTATTGTATTTACTTGCTGTTATACATCTCCCATAGCCACTGTAGTCTCTTATTTTCCCATTGAAATAACGTAATTAAATAATGTACTTACGATTACTTGACTTACTTTACAGGAATAGGTCATCGCTAATAGTTTGTGATTATGAAGCCCTGTATCTTCAAAGGGACAAAACAATTAAAAAATACAATACACAAAGTCAATTATTTCCTATAATCTCTGCATTCACTTAAGGACATTACGCAAAGCACATTAAAAGTAAACTACATCTATTAACATACCACACAAAATTATTAAAACACTAAATGGGTTGAAAATGTACATTGTTAAAATTACACTTACAAGCTGCAGGTCCCTTCAACTGACTATAGAATGCAGATATCTGAATGAGAA
This sequence comes from Pitta sordida, assembly GCA_013390025.1. Classification (NCBI taxonomy): domain Eukaryota; kingdom Metazoa; phylum Chordata; class Aves; order Passeriformes; family Pittidae; genus Pitta; species Pitta sordida. The sequence continues at coordinate 145,076 of WEKX01011291.1, forward strand.
CCACATTGACCATGTTGTATATAATTTCAAATTTCAAAATTATTAAGCTTGAAAGAATTATTAAAACCCTGTACTTCCACTTCATAGCAACATAATCCTAGAATCTTGTAGTGTCATAATTTTAAATGTACTTGGTATAAACAGTTTTAAAGTTGCATTTTTATTTGAAGGTAGAGCATTACATGACAATATCAAGCCAGGCATGGCAGATCTAAAGCACTATTTTAGAAAGAAACAGTACTTTAAATGTCTTATGAATACAGTTTTTATAAAAGTATAATGAGTTGCAAACTTGCACTATTTTAATATCCCGTTTTAAACAGCAACTACGTACCACATTTCATATTTAACGTATCATATCCTCTTCAGAAACACTCTGTCCCAAAGAGAAATAGCAACCAGTTTTGCCAACTTTTACCACATTATTCCAAATTCTTGTTAAATAAAAAAGTTTGGAATTTATGATGTACTGTTTCCATGTAACGACTCACAAGATTCAATTAATATTTTTTACCCCATCACAATTTGTGGTAACCACTTTTAGCATGGATATATTACAGAGGGTCTAAGATTTTTAATGGGTTTTTTAGTTCTTTTATTAACTCAAACTAAAAGCCAAAAAAATCTGTCTGTTAACCTAGGTTTCCACACTCACGCGTTTATATAAACTATATAGTTAGGAAATCATTGGCATCAGAGTAAAATGGTGGGAGTTATTCTGCATTTCCTTGCAAAATTTCAAAATCTGTTAATACTGCAGGTCAACGTAAAAGCTCTTTCTATTCTCTAACCTTTTTTTTTCCCACAGCAATACTCAAAGTATTTTCACTGTCTTTTCCTTTCTGTGGGTAATTCAGGATGCAATTTCCAAAGTTCTGTATCACTCCTAAGAGTCTTAGTCGCCTTCAAGTCTGTTCCCAGCCAATCACCAAGACCACAGGTCATGATAATGAATGAGACATCTGACCCAGAGTCAATTCACTCAGTCACCAATTGATACTGGAATGACAAGTTAGGTATATGCCTGGAATTCCCCATCAGTACATGTAATCTTAATAAGCTTTGTCACCTGTAGCATCTCAGGCCTCCTCCTAGGCAGGCTGTGCCCTGCTCAGGTTTACAAGAACTGATATCATTACTGGGTTTAGCTCACTTGGTACCATCTCCTCCTTGGAAAGGTGCCTCTCCCTTCATAGCAGATATTTCATAGTCTTATTCCACAGAGGGTCTGATTTAAATTCTTTTTCAGTTGATTCTTTCTTAGGAATAAAACGTGCACATGGCTTGGCATCTTTCATCACAGCAATTTCTTTCTTAATTTTCCAGTAAATGTTTGTGACCTAAGATGAGGAAACAGTGGGCTTCCAGCCCCTCTGTTTCTTGTGGCAGCTCTAAGCCAGAAAGTCCATCAATTCTACAACATGGCTGCAGTCTTTGTCGTTAATTAAGGCAGCATACCATGCACATAATTCTCCAAAGTATTGTGACTTTGTGGACAGTAAGTTCAGACCCTTCTAAATTTGTGGGTTTGAGTAGATGGCCCTGTAATTTAGCATGCTGGCTTTCCCAGCTACTGTCAACGTATCTGAGGTAAACTGAAAAGTCAAGCCAAAAAGTCAATCCATCAGGGGCCAAGTGAAGAGGCATAAGCACAGCTTGAGTGGATAAAAGATCATTTGAAGTTTCTGCCAGCAACCCTCCTGAGATGTTAAACAGTACAAAATGGTCTTCCTCCTTTTTGCCATAGGCTTCTTCAAAGATTAACACAATGTTTGCCACGCTGCTTTAGTTAGAAAGGGACAAAGCCAATAATCTACATTTTCTCCTTTCACTAGACTCTCACAGAAATCTAGTCAAGATCAATACTCACTTCTGATGCTAATTTGAGCAGGAAATACTGTCATCTGATGTTGTGTTTAGTTAAAATTTTCTCAAACTGCTGCCTGCTCCTGTAATGCTCCAGAAAATGCAAAAAAGGCCTCCAGTCATGATACAGACCAACCCCTTATGCAAATTCCTTTCTTTTTCATCCTTTATATAAGACTTTTTTCCACTGACAATAGATTCAAACCTCCACTAAAAACATCTGTAGATGCTGCAATATCGCAGATCGGCTTTCCAACTATTCTGCATTTCTCCTTTCCTTGTGCCTTAGAGACCATAAGAAATATAAGCTTTGAGGGTTGCTTGTTTGTTGGGGTTTTTTCCCTTAAAATTTTGTCAAAATATCATATTTCTGGACTTTTATTTCCATTCTGTAGTGAGTTTCTCTCACCATTTTACATGTAGTACAAGAGTAACAACCCTGCTACAAGAAGACATCATTAAGTATCAGGCATTTGTTTCAGTACAGCATTTTTTTCCTTTAACTCCCTAAACCAGAAAAAACTAACTACCCTTTAATGTTCTCTACTCTGTGTGCTGAGGTGTGTTTTATAACTCTTATGTTTTACAAATATTCTTCTAAGCAAATGGAAGCTAAATAATAAACTCCTTTTTTAATTGTAGGGAAAATAAATACTTTTCGGTCAATAGGATTGTGCTACGCCAAATGAACTTCAAACAATACGTCTACATAAAACATCAGGACTAGAAGAAAAAAACTCTAAACATAAATTTTGCATGGAGTAAAAGAAATACTATTGGTTTAGCTTTATCTTTTTAATATGTGCTGAATTTAAAACGATTTTATGACACAACCAAAAATAATGCATACACACAAGAGCACCATGAAGAAAAAAGCTGTTAATTATAATATGGAAAAACTGGGGAAAAAAAGAATAGCTAAAGCAAAGGCTAATAGTCCACAGGACACTTTTTGCAAGTCACAATTACAACTTTTTTTGTTTGTAAGCTTCAAAAAGTCCTGACACAAGTAGTTCTTACGTAAGCGAAAGGGAAAACAAATTAGCCTTGCTTGCAAACTCTTTATGTCTCTAAACCTTAAATCAGCTGTTACAGGTTTGGGGAATGTTATAATTGATGACTGAAATAGACAATTTTTAATGTCTAGATCTAAGATAAGAAACATCAATTTTGTCTGTATTACAAAAATAACATGCAGATGATTAGAAGGCCAGATAATCTGTAACCATGTCTTCTTACTCAGATACATTAAAACTCCACATTTTTCTTAGGACATCATTCGAGTTATCCAGTGGACCAGACTGTGTGGCTATTATGCAACTGGATTCCCTAGTTCCTGACAAGCAAAACGAGCCTCCTAAATTTAGTTTGTTACGACAGTGGACCTTTTCATCCTTCCCTACCAAGCCATGCTGTACCAGCAAGGAGGAAAAAATCCTTCCCAATGGAAGATAGACCAAATGCAACATGCACCACGGAACATGGCCCTAACAGCATAAATTGTGCATAGACTTCAACAAAGCTAAGCTTGAGGGTGCACAAGGCCACACCACTGATGCAAAAAGATCAAAGTCTAAACCAATTACAGCCTAGTTTCTCAGTATGCCTTTGAAATGTAACAGTGATATACCTTATTTAACACATTATATTGATTTTTTTTTTAATATTCGGCAGCATTGCCAGTGTGATATAGGTTATTAAAAGCTTTACACACAGCACTTCTACTACATGCAATAATACCCGAAATTGTGACTAAAAATATTTTAAAGAACAGATGGAAAACAACTTCTAAATTTAGATATATGTTCAGCTATATCTGGCCACTTATTTAAACAGTATCTGTATCTGAGGCAACAGTGTCTAGGTATAAGCAAATCAGAATAAACATAATGCTTTATTATAATCTTCTTGTGATGTCAAGGACAAAATACCCTTTAAAGTCAGATCTACATAAATAGTGTTATTTTTTTCTGATTTCCCTTTAGAATATTATTGTAACTCAGTAATTTGGCTTTTATTTCAATAATTTCAGGGTTATGAAGACAATGTAGGAACAATGAATTGTACTTAATTTCAAATAAAATAATACATCATATACGTATTTCAATTATGCAAGATTATCCTATGAGAGTTTCCTTACATTTTTTGAAAGTCATATGCAAAGCTTTGATGCTCTGTAACACACAATAATACATCAACTGTTTCAAACAGAACTGCTCAATGCTTTATTCATGTTTGCATCTTAGTGTTTTTTTCCAAAATGAATCGAGTTCACAAAAGAATATTAAACAAAGAAGCATTATCCTCTCTCTGATCTTTGTTCTGATCATGAAGATTTTAAACAACATTAGTCTCACACATAGCAAATTACTGCTTGTTAACTACTGTTGCCAACTGTTAGGGTACGTCTGCCTTACTATATCAGTTTGACCCAGCTTCTAGTGCTTAATGGTCCTCTAGGCTAAAAGCGAAAGCTGATCCATCAGACTTACATTAGCATAGAATAACACTCAATGCTTATTGATGTGCATGCAGTGTAACTACCACCCCCCCGGCACCTAGCTCAGTCCATTATTTTCATTTTATCTCAAGTCATTTGTATGGTTGTCTGCCCCAGTTAAAGCTATGGCAAGACTGGTACTTAAATGAATTTGTGAGAAAGGAGACAAATACCCCCTGAACTTCAAGCACTTTTCTATCATCACTTGCTAACACAAAATACACTAGTTCTGTTAGGCCCACTTAGTGAGCATATCTAGAATGCCTTAAGTAGGAAAGAAAAATCACTGAGGAGTCTATCAGCTAAAAGGACTGCTGATTAAATGTTGTGGGTGATGGAGAGTAGGTTGTTACTGTTTTGGGTGTTATTTTTCCAGTGTGAGCTTTTTAAAATTCCGTTTTGATTCTGCTCATAAACCATTTTGGGAAACTTCAGCATCAGAGCATTCAAAACATACTGGTTTAAGTATCTTGCTTTAATTGAACTATGTTCATTAAGGTTAAAAATATTGTGAAATCACCACATTGCAAAAGAAAAAAAACCAACCCTGAAACTTAAAGGCACATGTTGTATTATCATTTTAACAGAAAATCCTTGGAAACAAAGCAAGTATTACAAGTTTCAGGGGACAGCAAACTACTTGGCCACAAAACAATCATTGAAACAAAAATACATGAATATTCAACAGTCACAATACAGATTCTAAAGATTCACTTCACACTATTCCACAAAACGTAGAAAAATAATTGCCTCAATTTTTGGATTTTCCAAAAAAAATATAGTTGGGCATAATAAGGCAGAAAGAGCCGTTGTGGATGTTGAGATAAACATAGTGTCTATGGATTTCAAAAGGCATCAATCAACCTCTATTTCTTCATGGACAGGAAACATAGGAATTCAAGAAAAAAAATTTTGGTCAAGCAACAGGAATGTCAATAATGCCCAAACAGTCTGACATATTTCCACTTCCATGATAGAAAGCATTTATATTCATATTTGTAATATGTACCTAAATACATACATAATTATACCGTTTTAGAAAAGATCAGCCAAAGAAAAAAGATGTTATGATGCCATAAACCACAAAAGAATAGTGCCTCAGCCCTCCTACCCTCCCATCCAATATTAATCAATCACAGAACGGTTACCCAAAAGCCTGACTGAAATCTGGTTAATAGGTTGTTATTTCTAACTAAAAAGAAAGAGATTTGTAAGTTTGAAAAATATACGTACATTAAGGGGATAAATGTGTTGAGGAGAGGACATCACTTTCCTGTTTGTAGTGCTCCTGCAGAACAGAGAGACCCATGAAACTAGATGGTCCCCAAGCTAGTAAGGTAATTCTCCTTTTACTCCAGGGAGCCTCCAAGACATGCACAGAAGCAGGAGGTTTGTTAGTACTCATTTCTGCTCTCAGGCAGTCAGAAGAGGAGTACCAGAATTACATTTTGTGCTTTGAGTTTGAAACCTCATGTGTTATGCGCAGCTCTAAGTTAGTGTCTTTATCAGTTTAAAGACGTTTAAGAGATTTTTTCCTAACTTATCCTGAGATGAAAGTATGAAGAAAATCAAAGCTGCTAGTAACTTAACTTTTTATAAGAGTTCCCTCACTTCTCTCCTTTCAGTAAAATTAAAATACAGTGATCTGACGGAATTTGCTGGGGGTCGGGTCTGGGCAGGTCCCGTGAGTTATGAAATCCGTGAAGATACTGAGCCCATGAATATTCAACTACTCCCCGCCTGTGGCCACACACCCTCCACTCATAAGGTCTGGAGGGGCGGTCCCGGGAGTGTGGCTCGCACTGCAGCACCTCATTAAAGCAGAGGAAGTGCCCTTTGGTGCTTCCCGGCTGCGAAATCCGGGGTCTGGGACATTCTGCGCACGTGCGCGGCCTCACAACTCACTGAAAATCCAACCGCGATTAACTGAATACACGGGTATGTGACCCATGAATATGCGGGGGATCACTGTACATATATGCAGTCAGGCATAACTGTTCCTCAGAAGTATTTCAAAACACACAAACTGCTTTCAAAAGCGTTTCATGAATGTTGTTATTCATGGACAATAAAAGAAGGGAGGAAGTAATAACAAATAAAAAGAAGAAAAGGACTGAACTATACCAGACCAAATACATGTCTATGACTGCTCATTGTAGTTTCACATGAAAAATATTGTATGAATAAGGACCTCCCAGTAGTAACAATATTTGGTGCAGAATACAACACTGCTCAGAATAACTACATCCAGCCGTGGGCATTTTTATAATCATTTTTAACAGAATACAGACACTTCTACTGTTGTTTACCTTAACAATGACACTTGGTCTATAAAAAAGCCAAATTAGGCAGTAAAGTTACTTTAGGGAAGATTGGTTACAGCATAAGGCAGACTGACAGCAGTCCTCTTCCAGCATAGCCGTTTATCGAGCTATCAAGCAGTGATGGTATTTGCTCTTTGGAGAGAGAAAGTGAGTTGTATGCCCATCATAATAGGGATTTGTGCTATCATTACAGTGCATGTTGAAAAGAACGATCGAGAAGTTGTTTCACAAGAACAGACAAAACCTGAATATTAGTTTTTGAAGAGTAACAGCATAGGCTCTACTTAGAAAGGCAGAGTTCACAAGAAAAAGGAAATAAGTTTCATGGAGTCTTTTGCAGGCTTGATAGTTTAAAAGGTATTATGCCAACAGTACAATTAAATTAGCAGCTTTAATTTCTGATTCTCTATTAACGTATTCTTTGCTTTAGGTTCTTCTCTCACACACTAGAACTTCAGACTAAATTACTACTCAGCCATTCATTCACACCCCGAGATGGACTCTAAATGTGTTGGTGTTTGGCATAGAAAGGAGCAAGGGAAAAGCTAGGTCCCTCAGTCAAGATGGTGCCTATTTGGAAGCACAGAATCCTCTGAGGACAGGCTCTGTAACAGGCACATGGTGTTATTGTCTCAGATGACAGTCATTAACCATGAGGCAATGCTGCTCAGGATCATGAAAACACCCTGTTGACTTTCCTTGTGGACCTCATCATCTATTCCTCAATCTTGGTCAATTTCTGTAGGCTTTGAAAGAAAGGTATACTTGTTTATGTCAGACTAAAAAACCTTCAGAAATTGTTTATGTAGTTTAATACTTAAGAATTCTTAAGTATTAAGAATAATATAATTACGTAGTATGCTTATATGTAATATATACAGTCGGCCCTTTTGCCCTTCACACCCCCCATATTGCAGCTTCAGATCTTAGCGGCATGATTTTTTAGCAATGTAGGAGACCCATTTTGCAACTGCGCCCAGGTGGCAGAACGGGCAGCAGTGGGGGCATGGGCTGCAGCGGGGGCAGCACGGGCAGTGGCCACCACGTGGGTGATGGCTGCAGGGGCGGCTGCAGTGGCTGTGGGGGCGGCAGCAGCGGCAGCATGACCGCCATTCAATGTGGAAGTCAGGCTGCGCAGGTCCCAAATAAGACCGCAGGTGCGCGATATAGGAGACCCGACTGTACATACTTTATATAATTAAGTACTAAAGAATTCTTCTGATCTAGGAGCCACTGAGTGTCAGGCATGATGGCCTCTAAACCCTAAGTGAGCTATAACTCTCAAGTCCAAAATCTCTACAGTTCTCCAGTGAAAAGATTTCAGCAGGATTAACAGCTAACCAGATCTGTCTCCCCTACACTGTCACTTGAACTCTGATGAAATAAAGTATTATTTAAAGAATGAGATTCAGTGAACCATCTATTCAGCCATATATCCAAATATGATACACTTATTAATCTCTCAGAGACAAAGTAGTTTCATTCCCTGGCAGCCTATTCTGTACATTCTGACTAAACATTGTATACTCAAGCCTTTGAATGGCAAAAGGAGGAATATATGCTTCATTCCCCTGAAAACTTCAGACAAATGCAGGAATTCAACAGAGCCTTCCACTTAACTATTTATTTTTAAGATTTTTTTTCAGTGAGGTTGCAATTTGATTCTAAATCCTTGCTTTTTCAGCTGAGGTTATCAACAAGGGTGCCAATTAGTACACACTACAGCACTCCACAAGATGTGGAAACCAAAGCCACAAAGAACCAAAGGGAGATGCATTGCAAATAGTCCCTTCACTTTTTTCCCCAAGCACTAACATGGGGATCTCGTTATATTATGAAGTCAGAGAGGTCTCCAAATATTTAAAAGAAAAATGAGTATGAGCTATAGTGTTTAAAATAGAGACAAGGAAGAAAAACTATCAAATTTATTTTGTCTTGTCGTCATTACTACATAATAATTCCTCCGGGTCAGATAACCTGCATGCACAAATAAATGAGAAATTAAAATCTGGTCTTCCTTGAATTTCTAGAGATTCAAAGCATTTCAAAACAATTTTTTAAGCTGGAGCTCATTACACATTTCACAGAAGGATAATTTTAATGACAATCCTATTAAATCAACCCCATGTGCCCCCTTAATTATTATATAGCTCTGGAACAGTTTGCCCTTTCTTTCCAAACCCTGTGGGAACTGATAAACTAACTGCAAAATGAGCTTTCTGGCTGTGCCTCAGGCCCCTTCTTACCAAGTATTCCTCAGCATTCTTTACCAACAAACGAAGTGAGTGTTTGTGTTGGAAAGTAGTGTTGGACAAATGAATGATCTGCAGGTGGTCACAGCAGAGTGAAAACCCTATGGGATCAGCTGGCAAAACTGCAAATGAAAAATCATACCAGCGCCTCTCAAAATCTACTTAAATGAAGGACCTGCATGTCATCTTGGAAAATCATTGGGAATTCTGTATCTTGGTCTTAACTACCTCAACCCAAACTCTTCAAAACAAGAAATACAAGATACATTAAAAGAAAATAAGGATAATCGTAATCCATAAATTAAAACACCATTAGTCTGGTCAAGAATACTTTGGAACTCATACAAGCTATCCACATGCACCAGAGAACTTGCCACTACACAAAGCCATCAGGTACGTCAGAGACAGACAGACACAGATGTCATCCTAACAAGACACAGTTACATCACTTTTCTAAACAAGCCCCTTAAAACCAGCAGACCCAAACATGAAAATGCACATACTGTGTATTCTCCAGGATAGAGACTAAGACCCTTGGATGAGATAAGTTAGGAAACAAGGGTTATAACAGGTAGTAAAAATTGTTTCAGAATGAGGATAGATTCAGGGAAGGGATTACTTCAGAGGGATTAGATGTAATGTGGAGTGCAGAAAGAAAAGTGTAACAAAGCATAAGAATTGGGACCAGAGATTACTGAGCACAGAGAAATGGATTTAACAGCTGAAAGTGAGATGAGCAGAAATATGAAGCAATCTAGAAGATTCTTGATGCAGCACAGAAAGACTTATACCTATTTACGGCAGTAATTTAGGAAAGGAAGCAAGATATGGGATGATTTTTAGAACTGTTTAGAATTTGAGTTATGTATATCCCACAGGTATGATTAAAATCACCGAATCTGAGATGGTAACTTTTTTCAAAAAATCTGGCAGTGAAGAGAATTATTCTTCAGTTTACTTACAGGACAGGGATGAGAAATACAGCTTCTGAAGAGACATTCCTACACTGCTCTGTAAAGATGGCTAATGGATATAGGAAGAAGCTGGAAGAAAAAGAGTGAATGGCAACATGAACCTAACCCAAAAGGTCAGACAACATTTACTCAGCAGGCATTGAGTACGCATGATAGGAAAGGAAGAGGGGCTGAGAATCACAGCACAGCCCCACTGGATCCCAGCAATCCAGCAGAAAGGAACAGCAGGAGCACAAGAGCAAGTCCCTACAAAAGGAGTAACTTTCTGATCACAGAAGTGCTATCGCCATTGCTAATGGGCTTGGCCTTGGCTAGCACTGGGCCCATCATGGACCCCACTGGCATTGGCTCTACTGGACATGGAGGAGACTTCTGGCACCTTCTTAGAGAAGCTGCCCCTGTAGTACCATCACTACTAAAGCCTTGCCACAAAAACCCAATACATGCTGTTACCACAGGCTGTTTAAGAAAGCCTGAGCAAACAATATTTCATACATACAGAAAGAAACCAGAGTCTTTAGTCACTTCCCAATGCAGTAGCCAACTGAGATAAGGGAAATGATAGATGGGAGCCTGACCTGAATTTATAGATTTCTACCACAAAATACATTCAATTTGACAGCTACTTTCTCTGCCCCTTCTCTTAGGTTCCTACTGACTCATACTTAAATCCCTCTAGAAGGGCTTATAGAGCCACAGTTTTCACTTACTAAACTAAAAGGTTAAAAAGTGAGTTTGTGATTATAAATTCAATTCCGGTACATTCTCTTCCTTAAGACTTCAGCCTATTTTTATTAATCACTGAGTTCTCACAGAGAGTCTTCTACTCTGACAAGAGTGCAGATTTCAGGATTTGACAAAATGCAGCTTTAGTTCAACCACTTCAAAAAGTGCTTAATAAATTGAAGCAAAAAAATGCTTGCTCCAGTAAAGTCCATGATACAAATTTCTTTAAACAAAACTGAAATCCACTCTCTATACTGAAGACGACAAAAATTATGCCACTAGCTGAATTTCATTGCCAAGCTGTCAATTTGAATTTCTTATGTTTAAAAATAGCTGTTCATTACATTCAGTAATGGGCTGTCAAAGCATTACAGCACTGAACCTATATCATATACAGTAGCAATTGGGCAATGTGCATTATTATGTTTAGATTACTAGCATTTTTACAAGACCTCTGGGCTAATTTTAAATGAGATGGTTGACTTGAACTGAATCAAAACCAATTTTATTTTACTTTAAACCTACTACAGTGCCCAACTAAATCAGGCCTTAAAGAAAGTAAAACAAAAGATTTATTGAATGTGGCCATGCAGTATATCCATCCTTTTGCTTGCTTTCAAGGTTATATTTACTCTAAACAGCATACAAATAATAATATTTGCCAAATTAAATAATATTCCTGATGGTATGAATTCGTATTTGTTGCTCCTATGAATACATAGTAGGTTGTTAGCAACGAAATCATGCCTAAAGCATATATGCAGTAATATTTTAGCTGGGTGAAATAATTAGAGATGTTTTTAAACTAACAAATGCATAACCCGTCTTAATTGCTCATGATATAATTTAGCATATCGTAAAAAAACCCTTTAAAAAGGTATCCAGAAACCACAGTTGAAACATCCTTACACAGCAGGATGTCATAAACCTACAGGCATGCCAGAATGGCTCACAGCTATGAAAAAAAAAAAAAAAAGAGAGGGACTAAAACAAGATCTGATGACTTGCAAATACAAATAATGAATTCTAGGGCCAGCTTATAGACTTCTTCATTTTCATTAACAAAAAAACAGAATAAAAGAAAAACAGACATACAAAAACCCCAGACTGCATAAAAAGCTTTATACCTTCTTTGTTTCTTGAGAAAACAAATTATTTTTCTAGATTAAGAAGACAAGTACTGCGCTGATGCAACTCGCTGCTTATGTAGCAACACTGGACTTTATGGTTCCTCAGTTTCCAGTCTGTAGTTTCAAATATTTGCCAGGTTAGTAAGTTTGTCAGGCTGGGTTACAGCACCAAAGAAAAAAATACCACTTATTAATTTTAATTATGACCATAGTTAATATCTTTATCTATGACATAGGATTGAGTGCACTCTCAGCATGAGCTGGCAACGTGTGCTCAAAGCCCAGAAATCCAATCATATCCCCAGCTGCACCAAAATCAGGAAGGTTGGTCTAGGTGACCTTTAAAGGTGCCATCCAACCCAATATATTCTATAATTCTATATGAAAAAGGAAGTCGCTTATAAATGACTTTCAGCACAAAGACAAGAGCAAGAAAAGGCAGAGCAGATGTACTAGTCATCGTTCACACATAAAGCACTGTGCCAAAACAATATAACTCATCAGATAAAATGAGCTAAAAATAAAATTTTTAGTTAATTATGAGACTTGCAGTCCAAAGGTGATACAGAACAGAAAGGAAGATCAAGACTATTCAACTTTTGTGAATTCCACAAGTACGAACATCAGTACATCCACAATTCTCTCCATGGTGCAAGTATCAGTAGAATAATCTTTGCAACACTCATTGTGATAAAGTGACCTTCAGATAGCAATAATTTCTAATTTGTACATTACTTTTTTATTTACATTCAATTAAGATAAATTTACAATAGCCATATCTTTTATTTGCATGCATGGTTGCAATATGCTCCTGCACTGTCCTTGGCCATGTTTTTTGGTGCCAGACCTCTAAACTAAGCCAAAAATGAAGCTACCTGTTTGTCACTAGTCAAGTGTGTGATGTCTGAAGGTTGCTTAATGTTTACCAAATATTTCTACCAGAAAAACAAATTTTTAACAACAGAAGAGACATCACTACTCACAGAATCACAGAATATTCTGAGTTGGAAGGGTCACACAAGGATCATTGAGTCAAACTCCCAAGTGACTGCCCATACAGGGATTGAACCCCAACCCTGGTGTTATGCAGCACCATGTTTTATTCTTAAACTGCAGAGCCCAGAACTGGACACAGTACTCAAGATGTGGTCTGACCAGCGCCGAGTACAGGGGAAGGATAACTTCCCTAGTCCGACTGACCACACTGTTCCTGATGCAGGCCAGGATGCCATTGGCCCTCTTAGCCACCTGGGCACATAGCCTCATCTGTTCTTACTTGATATTATCACATGATTATAAAGCCATCTACAAGATACATCAAATTTATTATACTTCTGTAAAAAGAACTAACAAGCATGACAGGCTGCACAAGTCATTTTATTACAAAGTTATGCAAATTCCATTAAATACCCATCATAATGAGTCTGGAATCCACCATGATATTGATGGTATAATACTAAAATTCTCATCTGGGTTAATATCAGGATTGAATGAGAGCAAATATTCCTGTACTACGTGATGTGTCATTATTTGAGAATCCTAGAGTAAGTAGTGTTGAACATCTGTTAACATATCAACAGTAAAACATGACACAATATATTATAATACCTCCGAAGAGGCAGCTGTGATCTACTGTGTCAAAAACTCCATTCAAGTAGGCTGTCAAGGTCTACAAGGCCTGTGATCTTTGATACATCTGAACATATTATCAAAGCTCCTCATCTGTGAAGATGGAAATTATCTTAGACAACAGAAAACGTGTACTACAATGTTAAATCACCATGCTGAATAAGCAATAAATGAAGATAGAAATATCCAAAGATTTTCAGGAAACAATAGAGAAAGGTATGACAATTAAAAAACCAAAGTTAACATTTGGGAAAAAGCAGCAAACAAGAAAAACAAACAATGCAGTTGAGATATAGTCAAGGCATTCTCAAAAACAGAAAAATATATTTTTCTCCTAAGTAATCTGTAGTTTAGAAAGGTAAGTGGTGTCTAATGCTGTCACACTGTACAGTATAATCATTCTTGAGTGACTGATAAGGAAAGGGATTTCTGATGGATTAGCTAGGTATGCTGTGCCTTGATAAAATGAAAGTATAAAATGAAAGATTATATAATGGGGGACATAGAACTGGGTGAGAAGATTTACTACGAACAAGGTAGCACAGAAAAGCAGAGAGATTTGTAGAACACAGAATAAAATTGCTTATGAATTACGTATTTCGAGTTCTTTTGTTGGCATTTAAAAGAATTCCATTTATGATTCTATCTTAAGTTGGTCTTCATCCTTCAGTAAACGCTGTTTTTCAATTCTATTAACATTTTTGCACAGCAGAGTTCTTAATATAAAAATAAAGATTTATCAGAATTCTGACGTTATCAAGTTCATTGCACGAAGACAACAATTTGTAATACCTCCTGCTATTTTCTAATATGCTCTGGAGATAGATACCTCTCAGACTCTGAGATGTCATCTATTTACTTGCTGTAATATTTTCTGTAATTGGATATGTAACTCCTTCCAAAATGGCAGCACAAGTTCACCAGGGAATTCTACTCACTATTGAAAATACTGTGAACACATCTACTCTCACAGAATGTTCTGTAAAACAACACAAAAACCTTTGGAAACTGATTCTAAGATATTTCAAATGACAACCAGCAAAAATAAACATCAAATTTGGGAAGGAAAAAACATACTAAGAAAACAGAACCATCTTTAGCATACACGCAGAAGCTGGAAATTGACCTATCAGTAACTATGAGCAAAGAAAAAAACACATAAAGAAAAAAGAAAGAAAAAATACATAAAAAGAAAGAGGAAAAAAAGAGGAGGAAATGTAGAAGAAAAAGGACATTTTGTAATGTAAGATTTGAGTTTCTCAAACACAGCAAATACAAGCACAATTACTATCCTTGCTGTGTGCCCTATCATACTGCTCTACTTGTCCCATCTCTGGCTACAACTCCATACATCTTTTTTTTTGGCTCAAGTCACTCTGTTTATCCTATTCAAACTCCTTTTGCTTCTTTATCTATCACCTCTTTCCAGTATTTTCCATACTACAAGTACATTTACTAATATGCCAATAACTTTCTTTTGTTTACATTGAACGGAGTTTTTTCTTCATTTTCACCCTCCAATCTCTCCATAGAGTTTTGTACCATCTTAGTTCTTTTGTAGAACCTCTACAGAAAATGCTTTTCCTCATAGTGAAGTAATCATCATTTCTCATTACATTACCAGGTTCTTTTTTAAAGATTTCCATAGAATCCTTCACATTCTTCTTGTCAATATTCTTTAAAGTCTTCTCCAAATTTCTCTTTCAGTTCCTACATTTGCAAACTCATCTAAATTTCTCTAACAGCAAATTCTAAGCTCTCTCCCTCTTCCAAGCCCTACTTTGTCCTTGACTTATTCTGTATTCTGCCAGCTAGCACATATAATTTAAAAAATCTTTTTTTCCCATTATTTTTGTTCTCTTTTACATTTGATAAATCTGTAACTGACTCAACTGCTAAACACCACAATCTCAGTGTTCAATTTGTAATGCTGATACTTTTTACTCATCCTCCAGGGCTTTCAAACTTCTGCCAGCTGTTAAATTTCTTCCTCTTAATTTAGTCTTCTCCCATTTTCAGTATTCACACTTACACTGTTTTTATACTAATTCTACTAGCATTCTCATTTCTGAGCTCAGATACTGTGAAGTTTAGAGATCCCACTATGATTTGAAAATCCTTCTCATCATCATTACACAGAAAAGTCATACACGATTGAGATGCTGGTTTTGTCTTGCACCAAGAGAGACGGCAATACTACAAAACCAACAGCTGAAATAGCATACAACATACACAAAAATACTCCCATTTCGTCAAATAGGAAGATTTGGCTATTAATTTGCTGAATAGTTAAGAATAAGGGAGAGATTGTTAGCCATAATTCTCCTGATTTTTGTCAGCTAACATGAACATTAAAATGTTCATTAGTGATTATGCATCAATCATAATGTAACATGTTCTCAAAACACCAGAAAACTCTCATAATTCCCAAAGTCTGCAATTAGTCTTCTGAATTATCGAAGCAGTTGTGCTCAGGTTCTGCTCAGAAAGAGTATTTATTTCAAATGTCATGGTAGAAAATACAAAAGAAATTTGATTTGACTTTGACTTAATTTTCGTAATTGAATATTGATATCCCAACAAAGCAGCTGCAGAGACACAGCAAGAGGATAGAGTAGTAGAGTATAATGAAACGAAATCATATGATGAGGACATCCTATTACAGTTATTTGAGATTTCCACAATGTTTATCTGGATTTTAATTACAATATTGCTTCCTTCAATACACATAGCAAGGTTATAAACTAATTCCATATTTGAGTCTAATTCTGATTGTTTTCTGTTAATCCGAGATGGAGAACTGTCAAGAATATTCAAGGTCTGTGACTGCTAAACATAATCTACTTAAAAGGTTCTGTGACTTGCTGAACTAAACTCGAATCCTGTAAATCTGGAGTTCTATTCAACAGCACTTAACTCTATACAGCTGAATAAAAATGGGAAAAAAATTTGCATACAGATATTTTAGTAAATGCCAAGCATATCAGTTTTCTAAAGTTTTAATCATGTACAAGATTATCAACCAGTCCTATTGCTTGTTCTAACTCATACAGGTAGGAATGTCTGTGGTCACTTCCTTACTCTCTAAAGGAAGAACTTAGAGGAAAAAAAAGGTTGTATAGGAAGGTCATATGCAAGCCATTCCTTTACATAAATCATACTACATATTTACATCAAGTGGTGGAATCAAGCTGTTTTCCATCTCACACACGCTATCACAGTATCACAGCGTTGATAAGGTTGGAAAAGGCCTTGAAGATCATCAAGTCCAACCTATAATCCAACTAAAACCTAACATCTATAACATTTATATCATGACCCTCAACACCTCATCCAGTCTACCCTTAAACACCTCCAGGGATGGTGATTCAACCACCTCCGTGGGTAATGCATTCCAGTGCTGGATCACTCTTTCAGTGAAAAACTTTTTCCTAATGTCTCATAATAATTACAACAAATACCCAATTACTAGTTGCTTCCAAGATGAAGATGATTCACATATATTCACATACTACAGAAGAAAAATTGTCTGCTTTGAAAATTAGTAGCATAATATTCTATGATTATTTTCAGTTCGCATTCTCAAGGAATGCACATGCCAACTCATTCACATACACACGTATAGGTATAAACATATACACCTGTAGTTAGAATTAGATGATTGTACTTAAATGCTCCTAAAAGTTAAAATTAAAAATTATTTTATGAGCATCGTCATTATTAGTTTTTAAATGTTCAGGCCAAAAGCATGTTGACTCTTATTTTTTTTACTTTACAAGGATCACTGCACATGTGTCCATGCTCATAGACAGTGCGGAATAGACCCTCAGCTGAATTTAATTTAGAAATCAACACTGTTGTTTTAAAACTATTTAATTACTATTAAGATTAAAGAAGACACTCTCAGCAAAGTCTTAACAATCATAAAACAAAAGAGCTTTTCCTCTCCCCTCCAAAAAAAGTGAATTAGGGCTACTGTAGCATTTCTTAATTGATTGCAAATTTAAAAGAACCCCTGCAAGGCTCTGTTTTGTAGTCACAGTAGACAAAGAATGAGTAAACATTTATCCAAAACAAAAGAAAATGTTTCACATGAGAAGCAATGTCCCACTAACGCATTGGGAAGGGATATATGACTAGCATGTTGGCTACTTAATTTCTTAAATAATGTTATAGCAATTTTTCAGCTTGTGAAATTGACATGTCAAATAAAAATCAGTGTTTGCTCACTTAATATTTTAAAAGGCAATACAGAATATTGGGAAGAAATAAGTAAAAGATTAGCAATAGAAAGCTCTAAGTTGGATACTTTTGAGCACCAAAAATATCAGCTCTCTCTCTCTCTTCTCTCTTTACCATTTCTAGTTTGTTGATGAACGAACCATGTTTGGCATAATTAACACTAAGATCTTCAGAACTCAATGACTGAAAATAATCGCTTCTCTCCTTTCTTTCCTGAGTACGCTGAAGCCCAACCTAAAGATTTAGAGCTGACTGGACAAATATAAAGGATGTCAGAAACAGTGACCGCTGACATGCCATTCAAGGCACATGGAAAAGAGTTCAGGCTTGAATGCCTCTAAACTGCTCATTGGTAAGATCAGCTATCACTAAGACACAGTGTAAGTCAGCACAATTCACTGAGCCTGCTATGACCTTAAAATCATTGCTCCTGGGGCATGTTCATCCACCAATTAGTTTATACGCTCACTGGAAATCCATTGCTCAGTAAATGCACTAGTCTCTCATTCCACGGTGTTGATGAAGTGTGTGTGATGGCTTTCTCTTCACAACTTGACCCCTAAAGCTGACCCATCTGGAACTGAAGTATTCATGCCACTTGAGCACATCCTTGGTTATCAGAGAGTCTGATATTTTCTTTAAAAACACCATTACTCACATTTTTTCCTCTTAGTTAAAAATGTTTTACAACCAATAAAACACAGAGGGGTAAGAAATTAGTACACAGTATGTTGAAGAACATCAGCAAAGGGAAACAATTAACTTACGTAAAACTGGATTTTTAATAAAACTGGTATACCCCCCATATTGTGTGTTCTGCTCAGAGAACATCAGTTAAGACCAAATATTAATTCTCTGCAGTATGTCTTTTGCTATGAATGCCATGAAAAGGAAAAAAAAAAACCACACCAAAAAACCCCCAAAATCTCAGATGCCCAGCAGGGTTAAAGCTATCATCAAAGCATGGTAAGAGAGAATTTTCTCTTAGGCATTCAAAGAAAATATTTATGAAACCTATTTAAATACTACACAGTTAAAAGCACAGTGTACATTGTGTGCTTCTCTCTACAGCATACTCTTACCTTACTCTGGGTGTCCAAGTACATTATGACCTCACTTCCACCAGATTTCAGACCACAAATTAACAAACAAATATCCAAAAGATAAACAAATAAACGTAAAATCCTTCTCTAGGCTTATTCCACAGTGTGCGATTAATTCTAGTATCGGGTACCAACACTGCTTATTGCTGGTAAGAATAACAGCTCACCTAACAGAACACAGTCAAAAATTGTCCATGTTTTTATTAATTACAGTACAAGTTTGGCCACAAGAGGAATCTCTGCTGCTGTAATGCAAAGTACTGCGAGACTTAGTAAGAATCTTGTCTCATCTTTAAACTATACGATTAATGATAACAAGATTAATGATGGATGTATTGTATAGTGGAATGTAAAGCTAAATTCCAAGTGCTAAATTGTAAACAGAAACAGTATCACAGAAAACATTTGTAATGGCATCTATTCTTACATAAAAAATAGTAGCTAAAAATATAAAATTATTAATGGTTAAACTGGGCCTGTGAAACTGCAAAAAGGGAAAACAGTCTGTAAACTAGAAACAAAGTAAAAAATCCAGAGGGAAAACACAACTAGAAAATGTCAGATTAGAAATAAGATGCTAATTTTAATTAGACAATTGAAAGATTTTTATGGCGAGATAGCTCATTATCCATCTCACTTAATCTTTCACTAAAAATTACGTGTCTTTCTAAAAGCTATATGCCAATTCATCAAGGAGTTATGTATTTCATGAAGATGACATTACTAAGGGTTCAAACACTTGATCAAAGTCCTGCACACAGCCAGTTACCTAACATCACCTGAGACATGTAACTTGGCCTCTGGCAAAGTAAAATTTGTCTGACCATAACATCATGGGTTATCATAGATTTAAAACTTCAGGTAAAGTCTCTTCTTTGTGCCAGACAAGCAACAACAGCTATTTGTGATGGTCTTTAATACTTTGGAGGCAATTTTGTTCCTATGCAGGCAAGAGAAATGTTATGAATATGGTATACAGTCGACCCTCTTGCACTTCACACCCCCCATATTGTGGCTTCAGATCTTAGCGGCATGATTTTTTAGCACTGTAGGAGACCTGTTTCGCAACTGCCCGTGCTCGACCTGCCACCACAGCAGTGGTGGCCACGGTGGCAGCACGGGCAGCAGCGGGGGCAGCAAGGGTGGTGGCAGCTGCCATTCAATGTGGAAGTTGGGTTACGTGGATCCCAATTAAGACCGCGGGTCCGCGTCATAGGAGACCCGACTGTATTACAGAATCACAGAATTAGCAAGGTTGGAAAAGACCATAGAAATCAATCATTGAAAACTTAGTTCTTCACTTGCCAGTGTTAGGGCTATGAAAGGGTCATAAAGCTTTACTTAGCCTTTCTTATACCTAGAGCCAAAGAATATTTGTGGATACTTTCAATAATAAATAGAAATACATTTTAAAGATTTTTAAATCCAGTTTGCTGTAATTCCATTTTTTTTCAATAAAAAACTTTCCATATGCTTTTCATTGAAAGGGAGTTGCTGGAATACAAACTCAAGTACTTTTCTAACTATAAAATAATAAAGGATCAGGATTACTACTCACTTCAAAACAACTGCAATACATTTCATAGTTATTCATGAGACTTATTCACAGGGTTTGTGCCATTTTATTGCAATAGATAGGAAGGATAGGATACCTGATCTTTAAGAGAAGACAGTAGAGGAAATACCCAGAACACTGCAATACACAGTCGAGTCTCCTGCGGTCTTATTTGGGACCCACACAGCCTGACTTCTGCGTTGAATGGCACCCGCACCGCAGCCACCCCCCGAGCCACCCCCGCAGCCACTGCGGCCGCTGTCCCTGCTGCCTGTTCCGCCACCGTGGCAGGTCGCGCATATGCAGTTGCGAAATGGGCCTCCTACATCGCTAAAAAATCATGCCACTAAGATCTGAAGCCGCAATATGGGGGGCGCGAAGTGCAAGAGGGCCAGCTGTATCACAAACTAAGTGTTTTGAACTGACAATAATGACAGTAGTCTGATTTAATGAGCTGATATAGTAACGCATCACCAACAAAGAGAGAAGATCCATCCTTCCCTTTGCCCCTACCTTTCTCCTGGCCACAGGGGCCTCTAAGTTACACACTCTGGTCATGTAAGCTGGAACCTGATGAACATCTCCTTTAGTTAATTCATTGACTTTGCAGAAGTCTGTACTTTTTTCTACTCTATTAGTAAAACACATCAACTCATGAAAGAACATGTTCCAGCATATGAGCTGCTGTGTATCTGCAAACTGAAAAAGGATTGAGGAAAAAAGGTGCTCAGAAGAAAAGATACATCTTCTGCAACAGCAAGTTACTAAATATTCAGCTGTTCTTAAATGTACAAGCCTGAAAAAGCAGAGTATCTTATTTTTTCTTCCAGAAAGAAAAGGCTTCATAATGGTATCCACTAACAGAGTATGGATTCAAGAACATTCTGAGAGGAAAAAAATTCTGGTCCACAATGAAAAAATTGCCAAAATACTATGAACAAGTAAGTTAAATAAGCATGAGGTATAGTGCTGCAACTAAATAATTTTTATCCCAGTGTCAGAAATACAGCTCAGCAAGTTGGATTACAGAGCTGATCCAACTGAAAACTAACTCTACTAAAAGAAAAATCAGATTAGCTGATCATCTAGCACTAACTGTGTGGCCTCATAGCTACTGTATTTGACATATAGATTAGGATGAAGCCATAAAATAGATGAAGCTGGAGAACAAACCATTTGAATCTGGTGTGCCTTAAACCGGAGGTTTAGCATAGAATGAAGTTATACTTGTATGTTGTAGAACTTAAACCTAGTTTTTAAATTTTATTTCCATTTTCCAGTTTATGTCATTTTGCCATTTTCTTACTTTGGGCTATGGGTTGGGGTTTTTCTGTTCTTCTTCTTGTGTCTTTCATGGGCATGTGATTTCTTGTCCTTAGCTGCTGTTGATAGGTAATTGCAAAAGCTGATGCTGCTATGCACTGAACAATCATTTCTCTTAAAATCAGCTTCTTCCATTGTTAAAGAACCATGCAACACGAATGCTTCATTTCAAGCTTGTGCAAGTTTTATCCTGAAAACTATGTGCTTCATTGTCCCAGAGAAATAGAGCTGTCTTTGGTTGTTATGAACAAGGGCAAGCTCAGAAGCACTGACACTTGACCCAGTGAAGTTCTTGCAGTGTAACAGGTTGAGAAATGGGAAAACAATTTGTGAAAATAAGTCCAAACTGCAATTGCTTCATCAGGTTTGAAATTCTGACCAATTTAAAATTATTGTAAGTATCCATCAAAATACTCTTCAAGCGTCATCAAGTGCAGCAGATATTGTCTAGTCCTTAATAAAAAGCTAAGCATTGAACTTCAGTTCTAGCAAGGTGGAGCTCTGAACAGGAAGATCCAATGGGGGCACTGCAGAAGATCAACAATATACCATTCATTAACTCTTATAAAACAAAATGCTCTACAGGGGTGGAGACAGAGAACTTGACACAGAAGAGGAAAGAATGCTAAACCTCAAGCTATTCACAGGCCGGGATTACAACAGGCTTTTATTTAATACTGGGCAGGAAATCACTGCTATGATAAGGAAAAAAAGTTTGTAAGCTGTAACCAAAAAAATTTATAAATATAATTGTCCAAGTACTAGCTACTGGTAGCTGTGAAATGCAACAGAGGCTCAGAATGAACACTTTCTGTCTGTAAATGTTCACTTTGAGGTAAGATATGCCCTAAAAATTGGTGCCTTTAATTAGATTTCGAACATACAGCTGCACAGACACTTAGATTATAATTTTACAGAATTATCCTGAAACAGACATATCTTTTCAAACATAAAACTCCTTCTGACCCACAAGAAGGAACTGAATATCATTTTGACATGCATGCAGAATGTTGGCTTAAACATTGTTTTCTTCTTTTAAAGAAGAAAATGTGTCATTTTATTGTGTATACAAAATTCACAAACTAATAATTTTACTGTCAGTTGAATAACCTGTGAGGCTATGCTGGGGATTAACCATCATAATACACAGTAATACCTCGAATATTGCGGGGAGTCAGTTCCAGAAATCTGTCGTGAGAAGCAAAATCCGCAAAGTAGCGATTCATATATGTGTAAATGCGGCTCATCCACTGCCCTGCCCCCTGAGCCCTGGTGAGCACCAGGAGGCATTCCCCGCCTGTCCCCATGCTGTGTGCCAGGACAGGTTAGTGGAGGGGGCATGTCCCTGCTGCTGCCGCGCTGGAGGGAGACTCCCACTCCTGTGTGACCTCCCCCAGGACAGCAGAGGAGGATGCATTCCCCTGGGGATGCTGGGGGAGGGCATGAGGGAACGGGAGCCGCCCCACCACAGTAAAGGAATGTCTTAGGTATGTGTGTACATTTGCTGGGCCAACCACAGTCTCTGGTTCTTGTGGTGGTTGAATGACCCTGTAAATAACCACAAACGGGAGAATAAGTGGGAAAACTGCTTTGCTGAAAAAAAAACCAGAATGGACTGAAGCCACAAATAGTGAAGTGCAAAGTAGTGAGGGATTACTGTAATTTATGGCAAAATTGCTTTATACATCTAAGAAAATATTACTGCAAAGCAAATATAGGCCCTAGGAACTAAACTGAACAGCAAGCTAGCAAGTTTCATTGTTCAGTGTCACACCATTGTCATAGCCTGATCTGCATGAGCAACTTTTTCTTCTTATCTAACCTCAGTGCAAAGATAAAGTCTTTCAAGTGTGGTGACTAAACCTGCTACTACTACCAGGAAATGTACAGAATAGCTATGGAAGTTACAGTGTAATGCAAAACTTACAGTTAAATTCTCCAACTAAGGACTTCCCTCCAGGAAAACGTAAAATTGTTCTTCTATTCTGCTGAATGACATAATAAGAGACCACAACTACGTGCTTATAAAAAGCTTTTCCTTTTCACATTTATTTCATAAGAAAGTACTAAAAATCAATATATTGTCATTTTGAACCTATGAACTTTAAGTTGTTCCTTGGGTTTACCTAAGTGCAAATTCATGACTATAACTCATCCAGTCTTCCAATCGTGAGTTTAATAGATACAACAGTTTGGGAGAACATTTCGAGATCTACTGAATGTCAAAAGGCTTAGTTTCACTAGAAGTTTTAAGGAATATTTGATATTTTCTTGTCCAACAGAGATGTCCACATAACTGAATCTAGTCAGTAAGAGGCAGGGGAAAAGGCAAGATAATAACACACGTCTTGCATTGCAAATCACTAAAAAGCAGAAATGACACGTGCTAAGCCAAGAGCTGCTCAATAGATCTACAAGCAACAGTTGTTACAGAAGACAATCCTCTCCCATCTAAAAAAGAAATATCCATTTGTTGGGGTTTGAGGCAAACTGGGGGCTAAGACAAAAAGGAACAACCAAAAACAACAAAAAACCTCCACTCCTCCCCCTCACCAGGTTAACAAAAAACAAACAAAAAACAACAAAAGAAAGTGTGGAAAACACAAACTATTTACTTTAGTAAGCACACAAGTCAAGATACAACAGCAAAGCCTATTGCTATGAGAGGAAAAAAAAAAAAACGGAGATATCTCACAGTCCTGTGATGTGAAAAAGTCCTGCAGAACTCAGCCAAATTCCACCAGACAGTCCCAGAAGAAACTCCTCAGGTGCCCAGAGAGTAGCCAAAGTCCAGGTCCTGACAACTGGAAGCCCTCAAGGGAAATGCAGGAGACAGGCAGGAAGAACCCCCCAGGGGAAGGCAGGGACATGTGGAGGGAATTGCAGGTCCTCTCTCCCTTCTAGCGACTGCAGTGCAGCAAGGAAATATCCACACAGGACACTCCCAGAGCTAAAACACTCCCACGCAAGGCATCCTTCTCCAGTCTTATATATTGCAGCTGTGGTAGAGCAAGTAACAAGCCCAAACCTCTGCAGCTGTGACCTGTGTGCTACTGGAAATTTTCTTTTTTTTTTAAACTCCCACTGCCTCTTCTGGTTTTGTTTTTTCCTCTTCCAGACAGAGAGAGAGAAAGACCTTGGTCATTAAGGACCAGTATCCACAACAAAATCCCCTCCCAGGCCAAAGCGAAGCACAAAGAGACGGAATAAATACACACAACTGAGTTATCCTAGGACACAATTTGACAATATCCTTTGTAGAACTTTACATTCCAAATCTTGGTTGAACATGTTCATTTTTACAACTGAAGTAAAACTTAAAATCTTCAATAACATATTGGAATAAACAAGCTCTAAACTTGCTAATTAGGGGGCAAAAATGCACAAGAAATGTCAAAAAGAGGGAAGTGAGCTCAAACTTTTTTATGGTAGTCAGCCATCCTCAGATCACAGTGCAGGCATTATGGTTTTAAAGTGATGCTTTGCATTCTCTCTTGGCTTAGGAATTGGTTGGATGGATGAGCTCAGAGAGTCTTGGGAAACAGTGCCACATCCACTAGTGGAGTCCCACATGGATCAGTGCTTGGCCTGGCACTGTTTAATATCTTTATTGATGATATGGATGGGGAAATTGAGTCCACCATTAACAAGTTTGCAGATGATACCAAGTTGGGGGCAAATGTTGAACTGCCAGAGGGCAGAAGGGCCCTTCAGAGGGACCTTGATAGACTAGAGAAATGGGCAGATTCTAATAGTGCCAAAAGGCACCAATGGACGAAATGTATTTGATACGTTAAAATAATAAATATTTTAGTCTAAGAATAAAATTTTATAAGGCACTCATCCTGGGTCAGAACATCCTTTTAATCTACAGTGACATTGTGACATTGAATTATGTGCAGTGCTGCACCTACATCAGTGAGAAATATTTAATATCATAATAGTGCTTAAAATATTATAAGCTCTAGTCCTAGTTTTAAAATACTCTCAGAGACAAAATGCAGCAAATTGAAATATTAAATGTCCCTGAACTCATTCTTAGAAGATTAACCATTTGAAAGATATTTTTAGCTATAAAAATCTGTCAGTAGCTTCATTAGTCTCATTAGATCCTCTCATTACAGAGAACTAAAAAGTAAATTTTAGCATTTTTAATTAATAAAAAAATAAGTTCAAGCATTACAGAAAACACATTTAACTCTTATTTTTAAAGAAGTTCTAGCTATTCTAATATATAGGTACTATTTCCAAGCGCATATATTCCCCAAACTGGGTGAACTCTGTCAACATTTTGCATGACTATAGTTTTACACAACCACAAAATTAACAAATTATGGTTGTCACATTTTAGAAAATGGGTATGATCCTTAAGGCATGTACGCTGTAAGATTATTACAATTTTTCCTGCATTTCAGTACTTCTAACGTAACTGTCTGAATATTTTAAATAAACATGGAACTTAGTCTCCACTTGAAGACTTGACACTTGTAACCTGAAGTCTCCTATATCCCCCACATAAAATGTAGTTCTCAGGGCCCTTCAGAGGAACCTTAGCAGACTGGAGGAATGGGCAGACTCAAACGGTATGAGATTTAACAAGACTAAGTGCCAGGTTCTTCACTTTGGACATAACAACCCCATGCATCGCTATCAACTGGGGGATGAGTGGCTGGAGAGTGGTGAAGTGGAGAGGGATTTAGGTATAATGATTGACAGAAAACTCAATATGAGCCAGCAGTGTGCCCAGGNCTGGGAATCCCTTCCGGTTCAGAGTGGCCTGTGAGCCTGTGAGGGAATTAGGTTTATGTCCACAGCTCTGGGGTGCAGGTTCGATCCCTGTATGGGCATTAGCTGGGGAGTTGGACTAGATGATCCTTGTGGGTCCTTTCCAACTCGTAAAATTCTGTGATTCTGTGATTTTTCATTTAACTATAAAGTAATCTTGTTTCAAGTCTATATAAACTTAATTTTGCTATATAACCTTTGCAGGCCATGGAAGGTTTTGTTTTTTTAAGAAACAGAACATACAGAAAACTTGTTCTTATCCATTAAACCATTCTGTTTTCAGAGTTGCATCCACTTATTCACCCGATAAAGACATTATAACTGTTATTCTGTTGAAAGAAACCCACCTAAAACCTTATAAAGTGCATTTCTTCTTGTGTAACAACACCACCAATTATTATTTTCTCAATTTATTCTCTTTGAAGCAGCCCTCAGAATCCCATAAAGTTGCACAACTACCGCTGAAAGCAATCAGATTTCATGCCTTTACCAGAGCTATTAGAGCACACACAAATGGCACTCCTTTTTAATAGACTTCACATTAGAAAAACAGAAGAACCCAGCTACCTAGAAATTTTAAAGAGCATTGCAATCTGATCTGACATTGAACAATGCAGTTCTAATAGCAATTATTACAAAATGTCAAGTAGTCATGAATTCAGTACACGTGAAAAGTTGTCAGTTTTGTTCCACCACATTTTCACAAGGATGTGCCAAAATTTGTATTCTTGTTAATTGTTTCTTGTGGGTGTTCAGGAAGACAGGCCAGCCACAGCCAACTTCAGGGTTCAGAAAAAAGGGGTCTGCAGCTCTAGGGTGGTTAGTAAAGCTGGCACAACACATCTTGTGGTGATCAATTCACTTTAATAATGATAGGATTTAGGATGCGTTAAGCTCACTTTATGATATTATGCTCTTAAAATGCATCAAAGAACAACATCTTTTCTAAGCTCTGAATTATTATCAGTGAGCTGCAGTTAAGGATAAGAAGTGTTGCTAAGTTTTGCATAATGCTTGCCATTACGAGTAAGCATTGCTTTTCCATTCTTCGAAAAAATGCCATTTAAGGGTTTCAACAGTTATGTCAAACCTAGACTGTAAGTGCCATGCCTGAATCTATTTTTTTGGATGTATGCCCAACAATAAATGATTCACAATGATCTGAGGACAGCACTCTCATCCAAGAACTTAATCAGATTAATGATGTATTTGTTTTATAAAAATGAATAACATTAAGCTTGAGAATACCTAATTTACATATTAAATGGTTGAAGGGGACAAAAAATACTAGTGGTTTTATAAAATGAAGATTACAGAATTGACTATTGTCTTGAAAATCTGTTACTAAATTGCAGAGATGTGAAATAATACATGTGTTCACTAGTAATGTTTATGTAAATTCATTAGCTGATGTTTACTTGTTCAAAACATTTAATGATGGTTACATTTATGAAGAATTTATTAAGAGCAATGTTGATCTCATAACACCAACATTACATATAGAGCTTTACAGTTCTTTCAACCTAAAGAATATAATTAATATGTACTTTAAAAAAATTTACCGAGGAATTAAGATGCTGAATGGAGCACTGAGGAGAGGTATGAAAGGAGCAGTGATACTGCTTGCATTGGGTTTAATTTTATATAAACAGGGTGACCTAAGCAAACAAATTAAATTATACAAAACTGACAGACCTTAGAGGGTTGATCTGATCTCCTTACAGGGTTAAGGAGAAAAAAAAAGTTAGCTAATATTCTTAATTGATTTCTTTCACGTTTAAAATACTTTGTGTTTCTCTATCAACTTCATTATTTAAAAAAAATTGTGCAATTATTAACCAGATTTTCAAGAAACAAGAAACAGAAAAGCATAACAAATTGTTATGCTCCCATAACAATGGATCTGTTTGCAAATTAATGAGTTACTTAAGTAAATTACAGAAGACTGTGACTTATTAGTAGCAAATATAGAATTTTGCTTTGTCATATAAAGAGCAAGTTAACTCTTTGAATCATATACTGGTAGAGCCTGTCTGTTACCAAATTCCCATGGGTTAAACCCTGTGCATGCAAAAACAATGAGAAAAAGAAAACAAGCAGTAGATGGAACAATGAAGCTGAGGCTGGCTTTTGCCAGCTGGCACAATAAATCTAGGGTCTATCATCATACAACAATTCAACAAGTATTATGCCCCATTCCAAAGACTTCAAGAGACATTTACTCTATCCTCATGTGACAAATACTTTCATTTGATAAAAAGATTCTTGCCTAGGGAAACAGAGCTCTTGTAATGAACCAAGATGGTCTAGAAGCATACATATGATTCAAGACGCTCCTGAAATCATTCCCAGGCCAAGCAAAGGACACAATAGATAATGTAGGCAATGGCAATCCCATCTGATATACCAGGCACTAGTTTCTAACAAACTGTGTTAGTAGGGTAAGAAATACCATCTTCCTGTTGGCAACAGCATCACCCATAACAATTTAATACGTCTTACTAAAGACACTAGAATACAAATGTTTCCAAGCACACGTCCAAAAAGCATCACCTCAGAGAGTAAAAGCATAGAACAACCCTTCAGTGGGATGGAACAGTGGCAATATTCACAAAAAATCATGCTAGAAAAATAGCTCTTCAAATGACAGACTAAATTTTCAAACTCCAAAGTAAGCAAGATGAAATCTGAATTTCTCCAGTAGACAGGAAGATGGGGGTGGCAAATCCCATATGAAGAATTCAACAAACTTGCTTCCCCACTGATGTTCAAAACTCAAATTGTTTGGCATTTCTTTTGAAAATCTAGGCCTACAACTGAGTAGTACAGGAAGAGTAATTGCTGGCAGACTTGTATCAACAGAGCCCAGCAGCTGGCTCTATTTCAGCTCCTATCTAATTTTTACATTATATTGTGCTCATCACCACAGTATGTGAAATCCCACTAATGCAATGTTACAGCTAAAAACCAAAGCCCACAGCAAAATACTTGCAACTCAGGAAATCTGCAATTAATATTCTAGCACCGTCTCAACTGTGTTCCAACATCCCCTCCATTCTTCATTTGTGTGTTCATGCTAGTTATATTTCTGATGTTATATATATTTCACAATGCGGTATTAATCCATATGTTTTGACTGATAAATTTACAGCCTACCACAATTGGGACACAAACTTCCCCATAGCTTCCACACATCAGAATGACTACAAGCAACCTGGGCTAGTGAAAGGTAGTGTCCCTGCGTATAGCAGATGGGTTGGAACAACATGATCTTTAACGTCCCTTGGGTTGGAACAACATGATCTTTAACGTCCCTTCCAACTAAAACCATTCTATGATTTCTATCCATCCTACGATTTGTCAGTTAATATGTCTGTTGTACAGCACTCTCAGCCTGGTAAATTTTTTTATAATGATATGGAAAAAAATGTATGTACTTTCTAACATAGTCCTGCCTACAATAGTGGTGACTTTGACACAGTCACTGCTGCCCCAAGAACCTTCAACAAAAACAGCTTTTCTGGAGCTGTGAGGTGCGGGCGGGTGGGTGCAGTTGTGCTCGGGCGCTCCGAGCCGCAAGTCTGGTGTGGTGCAGGTGCGCAGACAGGTGCACCAGCAGTCCATGCGGCAGTGCAGCGGGCGGGGCAAGTTTGCATATTCATGACTGCCTAGGTTGAATATTCATGACTGTCAGTTTGCGCAGGTGCAATCGCGAATGCCCCATGAAACAGACCTCCTCAATCACAGAAAAATCATGCCACGAAGAAGTGAATCTGTGAATAGGGAACCGCAAAATAGGGAGGGTTGACTGTACTTTCACTATAAGAGTTTCATAACACAATCCTGTGATGCAACTGCTACTACAATAGGTATATGACACACACCGACCATAAAAAAGCCTTCTCTTTTCACCTCCCCTATAGCTACATAACATCTTCCAGGATCCATCTCCCTGGAATCCACTATGCTTACCGTACAGCAATAGTGCTAGCCATTTGGTCTGGTAACAAAGGGCTCTAGGAAAGGACTGTGTGGGACAAGGCCATGACCTGTCCTGTGCCAGGCCGTTAGAGCCACCTCTGGAGCTGGTGTGGACACCTCATTCCAGCCCAAAAAATTAAGCTGAAGGAACATACACACAGAACGTCTGCTCAGACATCTTTTAAGAAACAGTGGCAGCTACTGGAGGAGAAGAAATGGAGGAGACACATGGGAGATGATGCTGTTGGAGGCATGTGTCCGTTGGAAGGACAGAGGAGATACATTCCCAGAAAGAGGATGGCAGGTGGACAACTCATGCTGAAGTCAGTATACCCCCCACAGTACTAGATAATTTTAATAAAGCTGTTAAAAGTCAAAAATGAGAAGAACATATGTGTCATGTCTAAAAAGCATCAGCAATCATGCTTCTTGATGCAGTCTGCACATGGATTACTTACTTGGACATATAACTGGACTCCAATGAAAAGGCCCTGAATGCAAAACATTAACTCATGATATGTGAGTATCTTGTTTCAATTTGATGACAATTTGAACTATTCACCAAGGATCTACATCCATCCTCTGACATGAATTTTCAAAAAAATCCTAATATTCTAAAGTTACAACAATTCATGTTAAATGTTCTGTTTGTTTTGTATGTGGGCTGGACAATGAAGTAATAAATAGAATAAAATTTATTTATAATTTTTACTGAAATAATAAACAATCTTTTAGTGAATACATACCAGAAATTCTGAGGATAAAAAAAAACTATCCATTTTTCTTTTTGGTAGGTTCATGCCAACTTACAATGCTCTAGTACCAGGCTTTAGGGGCTGCACAGATTAGCCATGACTTGAATAGAAATTCATTCTTTTTCTTTGCTGAATGAATGCCATTATTTGGCTGTGGGCTATAAGTACAGCTTTATTTCTAAGAATTTTATTTCTGTCTATAACAGCTCAGGAATAGGAATATTACTTATGTTCCATTTCATAGCTCTGAAAGTGTTTTGACCCTACATAGAAATTTGAAGACCTTTTCTGAATAGGGCCTTCTATTCACATAATGATTTTTTCTATATTATTTTATTAATACAAATACACTTCACCTAGTGAAAGTAGGTCTTACATATACAAGAGCCATCTCATTACATTGTGATAACTTTAAATGAAGTCTTTTGACTGTGAAACTTTTTTTTTTTACTTAAGTGGATGTAAATTATGTGGACAACGAAAAACAACAACTTTTGAAATGACCTTCCAGTGATATTTAAATAAAAAAAATACGGTATTTTCAAATTCAAGTAAAATACTCCCCCAAAATAGGCTTGAATAACAAAGCAGTGAAAAAGATTATCTTGTTTCAAACACTTGCAAGTGTTTGAGAGATGAGGGGGTTTTTTAGTATCCCTTTAGACCTAAATTCAGGGCTGATACTTAGTGTTATCCACTATGGCTAGAACACATTTGTGACACAGCATCTCTATTTTTTCCAGCGTTTTCAGAAAAATATTAATTTGTAGCACTTTTACAATTTCTGTAACAGTACTGGCTGTTTACCATGGTTTAGTACAACTTTTCCAACACAAAATATCACTTCACAATCAGCCAGATTACGAAATTAATGATTGACATGTTATATTTTAGGTTAGCCTTTAGTTAGTTTGCTAAATAGGTATTTAACATTCGTTTTCCCCTGCCTTTGATAGCAGACTTCTCCCTCAAATCTGCACACCTGGGTTCATTGTTTCACAGTGATGTTGCTGTGAATTCACCTGACCCTCACTTAAATTAACCCTGCAAGTGACAGGGTGCTGAGGGGGATTTGTTTGATTCAGCAACTGGTAACAATCTGCTCTCCATTTTGTCTTCACAGGGTTCCAAGCACTGGCTGATGGTTTTGCCATACCAACACAAACAAACTGTGCTCAAGAATGAAATAACTTTGCACATGGGAAATTTAATGCACTGTTAAAAAAAGGACATATCCTTACAAATATCACTGAAACACCCGGTGTCATCAAAAGAAGAATTCTTTCTAATTGTGGGGGCAGGTTCACCCCCAACTTGTATTGGCTCTCCAGAAAGAGTTTCCTGTGTGGCCCTAATCCTGGACAAGACACTAGTGAGAGCATGAAACACTCAGCCAAAGAAAGGAAGATATGAGACCATCAGAAGCGCTGACCAGAGTGGTCAGTTCTGTCATTCCCGTTGACGTAACCTTTTAGGCCTGCCTCTTTGCTTCCTGTTCATATTCTTTTACTGCCCAAGCCCTCTGACAGGGCAGATTGAAAATGAGAGTCTGGAGGGAAGGACAGGAAGGATGGACTTCACCTTCAGCAGCAGAGGCACTTTCTATGGCCTTAAAATGTTTGTGAAATCAAACTCAAACTCCTAGAGTTTCATCCTTTTCCACCAGCTTTTCTGAGTGGTTCTATGGTAGTCTTTAGGTAATGCCTAAAGAACCAGGTGCATTAATATGTCATCTCTTGTACATCTGTTCTCTTGGGAGAAATCAAAGTCTGAATAAAGGTAGAGGTACTATGGATATGATGCTTTTTCTCTAAACACTGTGGGAAGGAAAAAAAGACCACTGGATGCAAGATTGCATAAATGCTGATAAACATAAATTAAAGATAAAAGTAAAATTTTCCAGGTTTTCTTTATGACAGTAGCAGAAAGATTTTCACAACATAAATTGCTAGGGCTAGTTGCATCTCTAAACAATGAAATACATTGTATATGTACTTACATGCAAATAACAGCATGTAAATAGAATTAAACATCCCCTTTAAATATTGTAGTCTTAAAAATAAAAATTAAAAAAATTATCTAAATCACATATAATATTATTTTCCATTAGAAAAGCATGCTAAATATTTTCCCAAGGTCAATTTTTGCTACATGATCTATGTTATTTAAAACATTACCTTATGTTAATAAAAATACATCAGCAATTTAATAATAAACTTTAAAAGAGTAGCACTCAAAATATATTAGTTCACCAATAGCAATCCTATTCAATAGCAATCCTATTAAGTGAAGCATCATTTAAAAGTGTCAATGGCTCTTACAACACCAGTTGCAATCCCTTACTAATTTAACATTACAGCTTCATTTCTTGTTCTAATCTCATCTAATTTACCCTTCTTATTTCCTTGCTTCTGGATATGCTAGGTTTGCCACCCAATGAGTTTATTTCGCTAGTCATTCAGTTTTTAACAGTAAAACCAAACTATTTGAGGGGAATAATCTCTCTGCAAATCCAACATAGGATAAAAAGCTCTTATTTATCGAGCATTTTGTGCCTTGAATTGAAGCATTATTGCAAAGAGCGAGCAATAAACAAAAACACCTCAGGGGCCTGGGAGGAGCAATGTAACCAATTACATTTAATTAAATCAAAGGATGGGAGCCCTAGGGTTGAATGAGCTGAAGAACAAATTTGCATTAACACCTAGCAGCCAAACAAGCAGTTCTTGGTTTAGTCTGGAAGTACAATTGTTGCCATCTATTCTCTGCACTGAAGGGGGGCCATTAGCTAAATTCTTAGGAATTGTTTGTCCACTGATGAGGGGCTGCCTTCTCAACATTTCATCTCCTCACACTGAAAATTGCCTACTAAAATAAACAGCTTCTTCTGAAACCCAGCAAACAAACATTAGTACATGACTCACAGGTTTGCAATTTCGTCACACCTTTGTGCAGAGTCAACTAAGAGAACACTGCCAGGGCTCACACGCCTGAGAGAAGAGGAGACTCTCCAAGCCCTGTTTGGGTGGGTGAGGGGAGAAGAAATGCAACTAATTAAAGTTAAGCTTGCCACAATGAATTCTCTTAAAAATTGAAACACACGGGATAATGATTACTTTACAGCATTTTAGGAATGGATGCAAACACTGAGCCTTTTTAAAAATGACAAGACTTTCTAAAATAAAAGTAATTTCCAGTGCAACACACTTGAAGCCTTCTTCTCCACTGTCCAAAGGCAGGAACATGAGTGTGAAAATAATAGAGAAATTAAGAACAATTAAATACAAAAATGTCAAGAGTCCACAACTCTGCATTTTCCAAACTATGCTTCTGTGGGGAGAAGCTGGAGAGAAAGACTATGAATGTTAAATAATTTCTGAACTGGTCTTTCTTGAATATTCACTGTACAGTCATGCTAAAAAACAGTTTACATGTAAAGAGGGTGATTTTTTGAAGGATTCTATGAGGCATTTGGTAGAGTAGCAATGGCTAAAATTCTTTTTTCATTATTTTAAAGACATATTTTCAGGGATTTATAAGTATTATAATTTCAAATAATTAGAGTTTTAAACTTATTGTCCCATACCTCATCCCATACACAAAGTATACCTTAATCTACATCCACCAAAAGCATGAACTAGTTTATCCCTTTTAGGTTATACAACAAATGAAAAGGAATGTAATGGTTTCAAAACACTGCTCTAAACTTCAAGCTAAAAGGTTGAATTATCAAAATAATTTTTTAGGCAATCAGTGTTCATTGTGCCCTAAAAGTGCAACAGCCAAGACTTTCAATACTGAACATGCGTACATAGTATTTTCTTAGCTCTTGTTCCTTGAATATTAAAATGGAGAGTACAGAGAATAGTAGAAGACTTTTGTAGATGCCTATATGCTCTGATCTCAGTCTTTTCAGGAAGCTAGCTCTTCCACTCTAGACCTATTAATTTTCTTGCTTTGGAAGAAACTGCAGCCTTACTCTGCCAAGTGACCATATAAAAATACTTTATTCTCACCAGACAAACTTGCTTCCTTTATTTACTTACAACTAGATTTTCCTCTCATAATGACAAATAAAATACACTTCAGTGCCCTTTTATACACTGTTAGACCCCCCCAAATCGAAAAGAGATCCAATACATTCTTTCTAATGACGTAAGTCAGCTCATATTTTCATCTCATTAAATAAGGTAGTATTCAGCTTAAAATCACAGAATCACAGAATCACAGAATATTATGAGTTGGAAGGGACCCACAAGGATCATCTAGTCCAAAAATCAGGAAACACTGTTCCAGAGCAAACATCTATTACA
>WEKX01011291.1:180739-223606 GCA_013390025.1 Pitta sordida
GGTCGCTGTACGGGTATTAGATGGTGAGTTGGACTAGATGATCCTTGTGGGTCCCTTCCAACTCATAATTATCTGTGATTCTGTGATTCTGTGATTCTTGCTTTGGAAGAAACTGCAGCCTTACTCTGCCAAGTGACCATATAAAAATACTTTATTCTCACCAGACAAACTTGCTTCCTTTATTTACTTACAACTAGATTTTCCTCTCATAATGACAAATAAAATACACTTCAGTGCCCTTTTATACACTGTTAGACCCCCCCAAATCGAAAAGAGATCCAATACATTCTTTCTAATGACGTAAGTCAGCTCATATTTTCATCTCATTAAATAAGGTAGTATTCAGCTTAAAATCACAGAATCACAGAATCACAGAATATTATGAGTTGGAAGGGACCCACAAGGATCATCTAGTCCAAAAATCAGGAAACACTGTTCCAGAGCAAACATCTATTACAGATGTGCTTTCAGACTACACCTACTTCAGTATAATTCAACAGCTGTTGAAACTCTGAAAATAGTGACCTTCTTTGTGTAAGACCTTGTGATAATGAGGATATACAGTGTGAGATATGTTGTTAATCTGGGAAAAACCAAACCAAATAGAAGGCAACATGCATTCTCAAGGTGGGTAAGTTTCTCTCTCTCTTAAATCAACCAGCATATCCAACTGATGGATTGGTATCAAATTCCAAAATTAGGTATAGCAAGGGGTGTGGATGATTATGCATTGGAAGCAAAAAGAGATAGAACAATACCACATACCTCCTTCAAGCAGCAACAAGGAGCTTAAATCAGCATAGCATATAGTGGTACAATACCAGTGTCTAGCTTACCATTTACAAGCACCTTAAGTTAGATATGTTTCTCAACAGATCAGAAGTAAATTATCTCAAAGGCAAACTCAATTGAGTAGAGAAGTGGTCAATCTGATGATGTGATAGCTCTATGAATTCACACAACACAGCAAATACATACCCACCATCTTCCAAAACACATACCTTCTCACAAGACCTAAAAGGGACCACACTGTGACAGAACATTCCAGATGCACGGAGAAATTAATGTCCCTGCTGATGAGAGATACAAATTCAAGCTGCACCCTGAATACTACTATACATACTACATACAAGAAAGTTACTGCTACCAGGACAATTAAGGTTTTACACTAGTCCAAACAGAAGGCCGGGAGAGGTGATGCCAGGATTGTTTCCAAACAATTGCTAACTACCCCTGAAGACCTGTCATGAAAGATATTTTCTCTGAAACAAATACAAGTTAAATGTGATGGGGCCAGTCAGGGCGCCCTGCGGCCGCGCCGCTGCTCCCTCACCCCGGCCNTGTTTGCCTCAGTAGAAAATTGAAAAGTGCTGCCTAACATTTGCTTCATCATTCTAATTAAATTATTTATTAATATCAGCATTTTTTAAAGAAGATTCACAGGAATCAAATAACGCAGAAAGGCATTTTACACAAAGTAGGAGACAGTAAGCTGAAATTTCAGTGTGCAAAATACAGTTGGAATATATAACCAAAATTTTCCATTCCAAACTACTCTTTACTGGTATTCAATTGTCTACCACTGCATGTTTGACATTGTACTCTTGATGTGTTTAAATCAGGAAAAAATTTAACAGTTCATAGTTCAATTTCAAAACAATATACAGATCTTGAGTTAAATGAAGTATAAATCTATATCTTTACACATGGTAAAAGATAGCAAATAGTGACAAACTAAACCAATGCATTTTAGTTTAAAATAACCAAAAAACATCCATTTAAAAGACGTTAATTAACCCTGCAGGGTACATGCCGGATTTGAAATGAGTCCAAACAATGTCCAGCTTAATGCTAAGAACTTATAAAATGAGCTATCAGGGCCTATTAGTGCATTGTAATGGCTTAGATACTTGAAGAAGTGACCCTAAAATCTCTATTCTGACCCGACTTTCAGAAATGGGGCAGAAGATTGACCTTCACACAATATAATCAGCAAAAGATCTAAAAAATGTATCTCTCTGTTATGTGAAACCACAGTTTTATTTACTCAGGCATGTTCACTTTGGAGTTAAGGTCCACTCAAGCATCATTTCAGGGTTAAAGGTTATAGTATAAAGCCATTATGTTTTCAAGCTGGGTAGCATGCTACCATTTGGTTTGCAGTAATATCACAATCAGATATTACCTTTTTAGCTCGGCCCAGTGGTGAGTTTAAGACCCTGGTGTATGCATTGTAAAACAGACTGGTACTT
This sequence comes from Pitta sordida, assembly GCA_013390025.1. Classification (NCBI taxonomy): domain Eukaryota; kingdom Metazoa; phylum Chordata; class Aves; order Passeriformes; family Pittidae; genus Pitta; species Pitta sordida. Next base: position 182,992 of record WEKX01011291.1, read on the forward strand.
TCTACAAGTAATTCAAATTGCATTTGCTAAATTTTAGACTGGTATATATTTTGTCTGTGCTCTTACAGACAGCCCCACACAGAGTCAAGGAAAGGTTTATCACCTCTGATCCTGTAGAAGGTCTGTTCATATAATAATTAGGTTGATTATATGTTCAATATACAATCAATGTACAGGACAAAAAATCAGTACTTTGGTGTTCAGTTTCACAACGAGGTCAATGTCTTTGTCTTGGAAAACTGATAAAGTAACTGCAAAAGTAGCTACAAGAACAATAAGGATTTCTAAAGATGTTGTTCAATTCTCGTTTAAAATCCCTTTCTATTGTTTACCAGTTCCTAGTATTCATTACATACCTGTTCCAAACTGCTGGTTTTGGCTAGGGTACTTAATTCCCTTTGTACAGGCTGATACAGAGCTGTGTTTTGGACTTGTGCTGAATGCAAGGTTGATAAAAGAGATTAGTTACTGCTGAGCAGGGCTTACACAGAGTCAAGGCATTCTCTGCTTTTCCCACCGCCACACTGGCAAGGAAACTGGGGGTGCATGGGAGGCTGGGAGCAGACACAGTAGGGACAGGTGAGCCCAAGTGACCAAAGGGGCATTCCACACCTTATGACATCATGCTTAGTATATCAGCTGAAGGAAGGGAGGGATGTTTGGAGTGATGGTCTTTTGTCTTCCCAAGTATCTGTTACACGTGATGGGGCCCTGCTCTCCTGACGATGGCTGAGCACCTGCCTGCCCATGGGAAGCAGTGAAATTCCTTGTTTTGCTTTGCTTGTGTGCACGGCTTTTGCTTCCCCTATTAAACTGTCTTTATCCAATAAGTTTTTCTAGCTTTTACCCTTCCAATTCTCTCCCTAATCCTATTCTTGGGGGAGTGAGAGAGAGGTTGTTTGGGGCTTCCTTGCCGGCCGGAGTTAAACCACAACACAAACTAAGAACATTTCTTGATCAAGAGCTTACTCACATTAAGGTTTTGTGCAACAATAAAGTCTGATAAACAAGAAGCAGTGCTTATAAAACTATGCACAACAACAAACTAAAAGTTTGTTAAACTGACAATGGACTCTTGATTTTGACATATTCTCTCGACTCACACAGAACTACTGAAATCTACCACCAACTGCTATATTAATCTATGCAATTTTAGCACCATACACTACCAAAGTCTATCAAAATATAAATACATATCTTGATTTTAAAATGTAACATCATTATGAATCATAGAATGATTCAGAGTGTAAGGGTTACACATAGGAATGAAGATGTAGAGTACTTTCAGAAAACATTACTTTTTCTGAGTACATGTTCTGCAAGAACAAGTCAGTTATCACAGGAAGTGCTACTTCATCACATGAGGAATCCTTGGGTTTGTGATCTGAAGTCTGTGCGTAAAATAACCACAGTCAGCCCTCTTCCACTTCGCGACCCCCATGTTGCGGCTTCACATCTTAGCAGCATGATTTTTCAGTGTTAAAGGAGGCACCTTTTCACAACTGCATATGCGCGACCTGGCACACATGAATATTCAATTAGGCAGCATGAATATGCAAACTTCCCCCACTGCGCAGCCGCAGTGGTGGCTCGGCCGCTCGTCCCATTCGCGGCAGCAGTGGCTTGGCCGCTTGTCCCATTCTGGCCGTGGNTCTCTCGCTCTCTGGAGGGGGAGCGCTCCCGAGCAAGGGGGTGAGAACAAAGGCTCAAACATGTGCAAAATGGCGGGTTTTTTCCCTGGGCCCAAGCCAGCCCGGGAGAGAAAAGGCACTGAATGCAAAGATAGAGAGAGAGCAAAAAAAAAACCCCACATGGACACCAAAAGGGGGGGGTGGGCAGAAATGGGGTGCTCTTGCAGTTAAGGGGGGGAGGGAAATGAGAAACAGGGGCTGGCTGGGGGAAGAGGTGGGGGAAGAAAACCAGTGGAGCACAGGGACTCACTGGGCCACACAGGCAAAACCCCTGGGAGAGGGAAGGAGTGTGAGGGAGAAAAACCTGTTTCGCTAGGCTGCTGGCGTCCAGAAGCTTCTGCTGCAACTGCCTTTCTTCCTGCTCTCAGCACCAGAAAAAGAAGAACCTCCTCTCCGAAAGCCCTAAAAAACCCACCCCTGCCCCCCTTTCCACCCCCTTCCTTTCCAGTGGTTTGCTACCCTTGTCCCAGCTCTACCAGGAAGAATAAAACAAACAAGCAGGGAGAGAGAGGGAGAGAGAGATAAAATGAAAAACAGAAGAGTTTTTTTCCTTTTCTGCACCATAAGAAACCATGACAATATTCAATTAGGACACGCCCATAGCCATGCCTCCTCCACTAATGAGCTCTAGGGGTTGGTCCTGGGAGTGTAGGGCAACATGTTGCGCCCCAGGAAACTGATAGAAAAGCCTTCTGTCCATTTCCGGCTGCAGAATCCTTGCTTTTGCCATGGCACCCCAGTGTGTTCACCAACTTCAATATGTAACACAGTGAATACAGGACAAAGCCTTAAGGCATCCTGGCTGGTGCCATCTCATTAGTTTTGCTGAGCAGGAGTGGGGTTGGGGCTGCCGCTGCCAGCAAACATAGCAGCGCCAGCAGAAGCCAAAGCATTGAGCACAGCCTTTGAAACTCCACTTTAAACATACAGGCTGCGGCAGCACATGTAAAGAATGATTCCCAGGGTCCCAGTGGAGCCAAGCACGCAGCCGCACTTCTTCCTGCCCGTCCCTCTGCAGCTCCATCTGCTACCCCTGCATGCCCCATTCACAGCCTCTTTCTCCCCTCCCCTCACCCACTCCCCTCTCACTCCTGCTCTCAAGCACAGACAGAGATAATGGCAGCCCCGTCTTGCAGCTTGGCGGAGAACACTTCCAGCCGTGCAAAAACACACATTTACGTTAAACACATCCTAGGGGCGACAGGCTGGGCCGCGTAGTGCACAGCCCACAGCAGCCTCCCCTCTCCACCCCCGGTGGCTCCCCAATGAGGCCAATTTACATATTCATGAGCTAATTACATATTCACAGTTGAGTGAGTTCACGGTACAAAATCACAGCATTTGCGCATGCGTGCATACACACAACGTGCAGAAAAATAATCTGCAATTAATTGAAATCACGAATATTCAGAACATGAATATGCAAGGGCTCAGTGTACTTGATTTTGGAAATTATAAAATTAGTTAGAAAATGCTGCTACATACTTAGGACAGCTGTCTTGCCTGTTTACCTTAGGAACCAATACCTGACTAATACGGCCCCGGCACTCGCCCGCCTCAGCAGAGCACAGCCAGACATCTCAGATAAGCCCCACTCTCAGGACCGTCCTCCAGACCTTGTTACAGGAGGGGGTGTAGCGTACTTGACTACTTAGTGGGTTCGCTATCTTAGTGGATTCCAGGACTCGCATGAAGAGGGCCAGACCCAACAGCCTGAGAGTAACAGGGGATTACTGTAGTAGCAGTTGAAAAGAAGGACATACATTTCACCTGAGCAGGCACAGGAAATGATGAGAGAAAGAGAGATCTCTGGAAACACAGTTCTGTTGCTGGCCCTGTGGGAAACCTTTTGTGGTGCACCCACGATTTCTTTCCAGTCCTCTTGAATTTGAGCTAGTATAGTCTCCTGTCTGCCTCTTAACTTTTTGTCTCAGTCAAGTTACTCTCAGGACATGTTAATCTCATTCATTATGATTTCATTCCAGGGTCCCCTCCACCCAATCTGGTTTCAATCTTGGAAAAAACCCAAGGTCTTCTTTTCCAATTCTCCTCACCCAGCCAATAGTATCTTACTCATTCTTGCTCCCCACATGCTCCTTATCTTATGACTCTTTCTGAAGAAGCTTAATTTTTTTCCACTCTTTCCTGTAACCATCTTCTCTTACCATCAGAAAGCAATATGGTTCTTCTCCTTATAAATGGGCTATGAATTAGTGCGGCAGGAAAAAAGAATGATTTAAAGATTAAGGGCAAACAATTGTGGCAGTAGTTGCCACCATCCTTCAAATTGTTACATATAGAGATAAAATACAAATTTGCCAATTTATTTCATATATCTCTACAAATTATGAAACATATATCCACCAAATGTGAAATATATTAACATGAAACCAGTAATATATATATATACATATTACATGTTAACTGTATTTCATAAGTATTCTTTTATTGAATGGTATTTTTGGAATATCAAGTACTAAGTGGGTTTTGTTGCCTACTTCTCTGCTATGCAACATTGAAATTTAAAATTCCTAATTTAAAAAGAGGAGGAAGAGTAAAATTTGCTACTGATTTCTATGCCAAGTTTCAATTATCATGCTCTTTGTTATTCAGTATGGAAAACATTTCAATAGTTACTAGATTCTCAACTCATTCAAATTAAAATAATTGGGGGGGATTTTTTTAATCAATTTTAAAGGGAAGACAATGTTTCTTATTCATTTGACAAGCCTCACTGAAGAGAATGAGATTCTTTATATTACTAAGACAAATCAAATTTGACTTTTACTAAAAACAATTGAAAAAATATGACAGTAATTCAAAAGCTGACAATACTTTCAAACATTTGGGGAAAGATGGCATATTGCAGTTCTACTTTCATCATCTTACAATAATTATGTTACCAATAAGATCCTGTTTCAGGAAGGGTCAAAGTAAACTGTTGGGTAAAATAAATCTTTGACAATATCTTACTAAAAACACTGTTAAAATGTCCAGGTTTTCTTCTCCTTATACGTAATGTTGGTGTGTATATACATATATATATGTGTATATATATATGAATGAACTAACTATATATGCCTATGTATATACATAGGTTCGCATATCTGTGTATTCAATTAGTCGCAGTTGGATTTTCAGTGAGTTGTACAGCTGCATGCTTGTGCATAACGTCCCGGACTCCGTATTTCACAGCCAGGAGGCACCAAAAGGTGCTTCCTCTGCTTTAATGAGGTGCCACAGTGTGAGCCACACTCCCAGGACTGCCCTCCAGACCTTATGAGTGGATTGTGCTGTGGCTACCGGCAGGGAGTAATTGAATACTCATGGGTTCAGTATCTTCATGGATTGCATAACTCACAGGACCTGCCCAGACCTGTCCCCCCACAATTACTGGGGGCACTCCATACTCACATTTAAATACTCATGGCAACTAGACTGATTTACTTAAAAATCATAGGATATTATCCTCTGAATGGTATACACATATTTATAATTGTGGAATAAGAAACATTTTGCAATTAAAAAATTAAATCCCCACACTTAAATGCTTTGATTTGTAAAAAGATCTTATAGGAATGTTGATATGAACAAGGTCAAGTGCAAAGTCCTGCCTGAGTCCAATCTGAGTAGAGATCTGCCAAGAGGGACTTGGGGGTGCTAGTGGATGAGAGATTGGACATGACCCAGCAATGTGCACTCACAGACCAGAAAGTCAGACGTATCCTGGGCTGCATCAAAAGCAGCATGGCCAGCAGGTCAAGGGATAGGATTCTGCACCTCTGGTCTGATGAGTGCTGCATCCAGTTCTGGGATCACAGCACAGGAAAGACAGGGACCTGTTGAAGCGAGTCCAGAGAAGAACCTGAGTCCAGAGAAGACCAGAGGCCTGCAGAACCTCTCCTATGAAGATAGGCTGAGACAGTTGGGGCTGTTCAGCCTGGAGAAGACAAGGCTCGGGCAAGACATTATAGAAGCCTTCCAGCACATAAAGGATGGCTGGAGAGGAACTTCTGACATGGGGATGTAGAGTTAGGACAAGGGGAAATGGCTTTAAGCTGACAGAGGGTAGGTTTATATTAGATATTAAGGAGAAATTCATTACTTGTGAGGGTGGTGAGGCATCGGAATCGGTTACTTAGAGAAGCTGCGGATGCCCCATTCCTGGAAGTGTTCAAGGGCAGGCTGGATGGGGGTCTGAGCAACCTGGTCGAGTGAGAGGTGTCCCTGGCCATGGCAGGGGCGTTGGAACTAGATGACATCTAAGATCCCTTCCAACCCATACTATTCAATGATTCTATGATGATTCTGTGATAATTGGACTCATCATTTCTGGGATTCTGCCTACTTCTTTTTGACAGTTCCCATTCAACTATTACTATAACAAAACTGCTTAAATGTCAAACATAGAAAATTCTGTTTACGCTAAAAAACAAACAAAAACATGGCAAAGAAACAATTCAGGTACCAAAACAGAATTTTCATTAATTGTTCTCAATCTTCAGCAGTTCAGTCTGATTCTAAATGAGCCTTGCAGAATTAATTGGCATAACATCTTTCCTTTCTGTTAGGCTGTCATTACTCTAACAAACTATAAGATGTGTGCCTGTGTACTTTAATACCAAATATTTACCATATCATTTTCTGAAAAGCACATAAAAAAATCCTCAAAAGAAAACACTATAGTAATTATGAGTAAATACATATTTGAAATAATGACAATCACAGCAGACTCAAAGCACTTAGATTATCTCTAATTTTTTGTGTGAAATTATCTATATTATTATGCAGTATGTACAGTTAACAAAATTAAATATTTGAGAATCGACACTATATATGTGAATTGCTATCATAAGTACTTTTGCCTGGCAATGGGAAGTGTAGGGTACTACAACTTCTGGAGGTTAACATGGGAGACATGCAACTGGCATGCAACATTATGTAAACACTTACATTGTTAAGCATTTATCAGTTACAACAAAGATTGCAATGAAGTCTCTGCTAAATAGTTGATCTTGAATATGTATTGAATACCACTACTATAATTTAAGGGGTTTTTCCATGCTAGCTATGACAGCATGTTTCTAATTCTGGAACTGGAAAATTCAATGGGAATAGGAAGGACAAATACTCCTTTTAAACAAGTGCTTTGAAAGTAAAAAAAAAAAATTTAACAAGAATTTTATCTGCGCAAATAATTAGAAGGCTTTATTTGGAGAGCTTCCAAAAGTTGTCGATCTGCCTTGATTCATATGCTTCTATTTTCTTAGTGGACACTTGTTTGGTTTTATGTCTTTAAATTATGTTAAATTCAAAGACAGTATATTTGACTGTCTCTTTAAAAACTAGTAGAGTGATCTGTTTTTAAATGCCAAACCAGTATGACCATTTTATTCCTGTGTATTTTAAGAATTTGTAGGTTCTTCTGCCTTTTCAAGTAGCTATATAACTTTGAAAGGCAGCTTAAAGCCAATGGAGACTGTTAATTTTTGCTACTAGTACCATTTAATTGTAATTAAGTCAAGGCTTACAAAGCTGTTAACATTTTAACGGTCCACTTCTACTGTAAATAAAAAGTGTGCTTCTTCATGAGAATAGTAGTTACAAAATTCCTCAGGAGTCAGCCCATATATAACAAAGAAAAATTAAATTGCTGCATGCAGTTGTTTTGAAACATTCATAAGTCCTTTAACTTGATGTTTATATGTCAGAGTTTCTTTAGAAAAAAACAGTAAAAACTTTATCTTACAAAATTTAAGTACAGCTCAAGAAAGTGACAAATATCTTACCACGAAAAAGAAAAAATACTGAACACAAGCCTCAGTTTGTATCTTTGATCCATGGATTTTCAATGTTTTTCAAATAATATTATGAAAATAAAATCAGATGCACAAATACAGTCCTTGTTATTAATTCTCCCCACCCCGATAAGAGTTATTTTATATAAATAGTTGACTTTTGGTTTCAATACTTTCTCACAGATGTAAATTTGACAGCAATGCCTACTAATCTCAGACAGCAAAGAGAGAAACACTACAGTACATAAATAGTGACAGTTCACTGATGGTTATTAAATAACTGCACTAGTCCAATCAAAACCAATTCAAACCCATGCACATAAAAATATTTTCTGAGAGAATCTAAAACATCTTCCTCTGTTACTTTAACCTAGGAAATAATCATCGAATGGACTCTGTCAGTAAGTAAGTAAGCCTGTCCCACAGGAGACATGCAGCTGAACATGCTTTCCTCATCGGGAATTTATATAGGTTGATTTTCAACACAAAATATAATGCATGATATTAAAAGCAGATTATGATCATGGACAAAATTATCAAATTAATTCTCAGTAGTAGTAAACCCCCCTCTGTTTATCTGGCTAAGCTCATTTTTACCAGTCTTTAACCACATAAACAAAAGGAAATGTTTTCTACTTTAGGAATGTCCAATTAAATAATAAATGTATCTACAAATTGTCTCAGATCGACACAATTTAAAAGTGAGAACCAAAATACAGCAAAAATAAGGACCCTGTGTAGAAGCTGTTTTGCCCCACTATGTTTTATGATGAAGATATTCCAGTATTTTTAGCCTGACAGAATTTATATTAAGGTGCTGATTCATAAAATGGCTTAAGATTGTACAGTGTTTTAGCTGTGCGAATACGTAAATTTTATGGAACTGGGCATAAGGTTACAGTGAGTCATCCTGCTTTTTTTACATTCTAAGTTCATAGTTACTGGCAGATTGCAGTGGGATTTTTCCCCACATGTACTGTCATAAGGGATTACCCAATACATTTAATACACTGATCCCCCGTTACTCGCGGGCTGTTGGGTCTGGCCCTTTTCATGCGAGTCCTGGAATCTGCAAAGATAGCGACCCCACTACGTGTATGTAGTACACGTACGTCACACCTGTAGCCACGCCCCATCCCCTAATAAGGTCTGGAGGATGGTCCTGAGAGTGAGGCTTGTCTCAGTTGCCTGAGTGCTGCCCGACACGGTTGTGCTCCAGCAAGAGAGGTGGATGGTTACTGCGTTTGGCAGCAGGGCGCACAGGGCGGGCGAGCGAGCAGCGGGGTGGGTGAGCAGCAGGGTGGGCGAGCGGCAGACACGGCAGGTGAGCACCAGCCATGGCAGGCGTGGGCCCTGGGTTCCACTGGACCCTGGCCATGGGACCTGCCTGACTATGGGCACACAAAGGGCACCCCAGGGGTGTGGGGGGAAGGTGCCTCCTGCTCCCGCACAGACACACACAATTCTCCTGCAGCCTGGCAGAGAACAATGCCAACCATGCAGACACCCCGAGGACACCCGTTCCCTCTGCCCGTAACCGCTCCAGCAGCTTCTCCAGCTCCTTCTGCCTGTCCTGGCATGGCGTGGGTGCCTGCCCTCCCCGCACCAGCCTGCCAGCCCCCGCACGACGGGGGAAGGTGCCTCCCACTGTATGTACAGACACACACAATGGCAGCTCCATCACCCCATCTTGTAGCCCGGCAGAGGACAATTCCAGCCATGCAAAAGCACACATTTACACTAAACGCATCCCTGCCGCACCACGGTGGCTCCCAGCTGGGACCAATTGACATATTCATGAGCAGATTGGTTTTGTGGTAGGTTCTGCATGTCCTGTGCATGCTCCAGGTCCCACAGTTCGCTGGAAAATCANCGGTTGTGCTCCAGCAAGAGAGGTGGATGGTTACTGCGTTTGGCAGCAGGGCGCACAGGGCGGGCGAGCGAGCAGCGGGGTGGGTGAGCAGCAGGGTGGGCGAGCGGCAGACACGGCAGGTGAGCACCAGCCATGGCAGGCGTGGGCCCTGGGTTCCACTGGACCCTGGCCATGGGACCTGCCTGACTATGGGCACACAAAGGGCACCCCAGGGGTGTGGGGGGAAGGTGCCTCCTGCTCCCGCACAGACACACACAATTCTCCTGCAGCCTGGCAGAGAACAATGCCAACCATGCAGACACCCCGAGGACACCCGTTCCCTCTGCCCGTAACCGCTCCAGCAGCTTCTCCAGCTCCTTCTGCCTGTCCTGGCATGGCGTGGGTGCCTGCCCTCCCCGCACCAGCCTGCCAGCCCCCGCACGACGGGGGAAGGTGCCTCCCACTGTATGTACAGACACACACAATGGCAGCTCCATCACCCCATCTTGTAGCCCGGCAGAGGACAATTCCAGCCATGCAAAAGCACACATTTACACTAAACGCATCCCTGCCGCACCACGGTGGCTCCCAGCTGGGACCAATTGACATATTCATGAGCAGATTGGTTTTGTGGTAGGTTCTGCATGTCCTGTGCATGCTCCAGGTCCCACAGTTCGCTGGAAAATCAACAGCAACTATTCAGATCCCACACATTATGGATCGCGACTACGTGGAGCATCACTCTAATACTGTTTCTTGTCTTACTGTCCTAAAAGAGCTCCAGTAAGTGAGCACAAAACCTCTGAGCTCATTTTCTTTGCTAACTCAGGTGTGCTGGCTGTCCCTACTTACATGAAACCACCTTGTGAGTGTTATAACTATTAGACTCATGACTGCAATCACATACATTCCCCATTAAATCTGCAGCTGTCACATGAAAGCTTAAACAAAACAAGAAGAAAAAAACCCTTCCATACTTTTTGACAGATAAAGGTGAAGTATCTAAACAAAGGAAAGGGTTAAAGATGGAGAAGGCATCAAGCTGGGAACTGAAATCCCAAAGAAAGGAAGAGTTAATGACACACTAGTTTTAGGGACCAGCTGTGGGAAACTCCAGGCCATCCCACTGCACTTATAGAAATACGTACCTCCTTACCTGAAGGAGGAGGATTTTTATCATCACAATCTCTAAAGTTAGGTTCAGCAATGCCAAAGTTTGTTTTCTGACACAGCTCTAAATCCTCCAATTTGATAACCCAAATGGGCGGCATTTAAAGTAAGAATGTTCTCCTGAAAATATGACACTACACAATTAATGAGGATCTGACAATAAACCTACATGTGGGAGAGGTTAGAAGTCAGGTCTACTAGTGGCCTTCTGCATACCACCACTGAAAGATGTCCCAGTTCTGCCTCCCATTTGTAACCCATGAACAGCTTTGTAACAAAAATAGATATTTATGAGGCTTCCTACCTCTAAAATGGATCTAATATTTGTTTCACAGATGTGATATTGTATGGATTAGTTAATAACAAAAAAGTGCTTTAGGGACTGCAGTGTCACAGAATCACAGAATATTCTGAGTTGGAAAGGACCCACAAGGGTCATCGAGTCCAACTCTTAAATAGCACCACTGCCTCCCTGGTGGGAATCACACCCCCTGCCACCTGCATGAGAGATGAGGACACTCACCACTGTACTAAAGTGGATTTTCATCTACTTCTGAGCTGATATAAACCATACATTTAAACCAGATAACAAAACACTTTCTTAAAATACTGGAATTGGCCTAAGGATAAAGGGAAACCTAAAAACTAAATTGGAAAAAAAAGCCCCAAACTAGACAGTGAAACACACCTTCAGCCAGTACTAGCATAGATGGAAAGAAAGTAAATTTAATTCACAAAGCACAGTTTGACAATAAATACCAATAAACACCAAAGGAGTTGGTGTTAAAAGATATGACATGTTCAAACTGCTTTCCTTTTCATCCTGAATTCTATTTCTCAGGTGCAAGAGGCCAAAATACATACAATCAGTACCTATCTCAGAGTAGCTGGAGTTATCCTTCAGGACACCAAAGAATGACACGAGAAAACTATGTGTAAAAGCTTAGATTGGATACATCTAAGTATCCAAGTAAAAATGATTAAAACAATGGGCTTCAAGAAATGAATGAAATTGTAAGACAGAAAATTACCAGGTGACTTTGAGTGCATAAGACAATTACGCATTCTATAATTAAATATAATGTTTTGCTCAACTCAACCTCTCTCTCATCTTCACATAATTAAAAACTTGAAATATATTCACAGTTTTCATTCTTTTGTTGCATATTCCATGATAAAGTATAACAATAAAAAATAAATTAGGTATTTTAACTAAAAAAGCATTAACCAGAGCAACAAGATAAAATGTTTGTTTACAGAGCAGACCCAGAAGATGTATCAAAGTATCTTGTATCAAAATTTTAGAAAGTCTTGCAATAATTTTATAAGAAACATTCTAAATAAAATTTAGTTAAGATAGTTTTCTTGATCAGCTCTTCACCCAACTATGAAGAACAATTCTCAATAGTTTACTGTAAAAGCAGGTCAATTTATCAGGTAGTTTCCATAAATGCCTACACCAGACTGTGCATGTTCAATTTTGATTGATCATCTAAAGGAATATGCTTATTAAATTAGCAATACTGTGAGCCCCCGGGTATTGCAGGTCCACGAGTGTGGAACTGGGCCGCGAAGGCTGCGATTTACAAAGATAGCAAACTCATGAATATGCAGCTAAGCCCAGCTTTACGACCCACTCCCCTCAGGGACGGGATGCTGTCATGGCTGGGCCAGAGTGCACTGCTTGCAGCTCCCTTCCCGGCTTCCTCCCTTCGCCACCACAGCATGGGATGGGATGGGATGGGACGCTGCAACTATTAAACTGACACTCTTCTCTTTTTTTTTTATCCCTTTCTTTTTTTATTATTACTTTTTCCTCAGCCTTGGCATCTGATCCCATGACTGGAACAGGACAGGCCATGCAGCTCTTGGCTCACTCCTCTTGCTGCCCCTGTTGGCTCCCAGGCGAGGCATATTTATATATTCATTGGCTCGTTTACATATTCATGTGCTGTCTGCCTTCACTGCATTTTCTGCACAGGTGCACACCCCCACTTTTTGCTGAAAAATGAACAGCAAAGTATGGAAACCACGGAGAGGTGAACTGCGGTTAAGTGGGGGTCTTCTGCGTGTCAATTTAAAAAGCCCAGCATGTTGAAAGACAGGCTTCAAAGGACAAAAGCAATTAAGTGGAAGAAGCCTAGAAATGGGAAAAAGTTCAAGAGGGACAAATACCAGGTATTACAATTGGGTAAGAATAATCTGTTACAAAAATAAACAGTTAGGAATAACTGATTCCTTCTGAAGAGGCCCGGGATCTTACACCAGGTCAAAAGCTCAACATGAGTCAAAGTCATGCTGTTGTAAAAGGAAAATACAATACTGGGATTACAGACTGTAAAACACAAAATCTTCTGGTTTACTTAGCATGGTAGAGGTCCCAACTGGAATATTATGCCCAGACTTGCAAACAGTCTTCAAGAAAGATACAAACCAAAATGGATTCTAAAGAGAAGTCAGAACCTTGCAAAAACTGGAGGTTAAGAAAACATGATAAAATTTATTTTGCTTGACATAAGGAAAAGAAGATATAGGCAAGGCCATGTGATGACTTAATACACCTAAAAAACTATTAAAAAACTAAATTTCATTTTTGCCCATGAGCAAAACAATAATAAGTTTAAGCTTTGGTAAATTAGACTACCATTAGATATGAGAAGATATTTGCTACCAGTAAGAGGAGTAGATGTGAAATTACCATTGCTAGAACCTTTTTGCTCCAAATCTTTGTTTATGGGCTAGTCAGTCAAATCTTTTGCAAGTGGGCTGCAGTACTAATTAAAAAATTAAAAGTCATAATTAAAAAAGGAGGACTGGACCTCCAGCAATAACAACAAGCATGCAGTTGTACACATATTCCTCACACACTGTCCATTTACCAAACCACTTGTATAGGAGGCTTTTTTTATCCATTAGGTTTACAAAAAATTAGTTCTTTAGATGTCTGAAATATTCCATTATTCATTTCTTTCCATATAATTGAAAATATTTTGGAAAAAAATAGCTCAAAACTGATTTAGACAGACTCTCAATAGCAGTATTTAATTTGTCAAGCCAAGTACATGCATAATAGTTCTACACTGGATTTGCATCTGGTCACTGCTACGTAGATTAGTTTTCATCATACTTTTCAGTCAGAACTATCATCTGACAAAACATTTCAAATGTTTCACCAAAGGTTTCAGATTCTCATTTCCAGAAATATTTTATTCAAAGTAGTTTGTTTGAATACAATTCTGTGAATTGGTGCTGAAATAAATTGAAACCTTTCACCCTGACACTTTCAAAAGAAGACAAGTACAACCACCTAAATACAATTCTAAAAAATTAAATATAGAGTGACTTTTAAAGACTTCCCTAAAAAACTTGAACACACACCCCCCCCCCCAAACAAGGTGCAGGATATGCATAAGATTTCGGTTGCATTTGCATAGAGAGAAATGCCCGATCTGACATGCAAGTCAGATCCCATCAGCAACTTTGTTTGGTATCAAACAGAAGGAAGCTACCCAGGGATGTAATCTGAGCATGGCATTACTTGAACAGGTTTTGCACTTCATGCCTCTTCTTTTGTGAAGAACAGCACATGGCCAGAACATGGCAAGTAAAAGGAATCATGAGAACAAAAAGAACATTTACTGAGAAACATGCAAGTTCCACTCAAATGGCAACAACGTATTGCACATTAAATTAATTTGAAACTATTCATTTCAATAATGCCCAAATTCTAAATATTTTTGGAAAAAATTCTACAATGCATTAAAAGACTAAGCTCAATTAATAACACAGTACATCTTAAAGGGATGTTTATTGTTGTTATTCTGCCCTATCTCAATTAAAAAAGTGATGAAGGTAAGTTATCCAATGCAAAGTAAAACCCATTAAATTAATTACAATAATTAATACTCTTCTCCTTCTACCAATCTAATTTAAGGTGTTAAACCATATCTTCAAAATTTTAATTAATTTACATCAAAAGATCTAACTTCTCACGATAATCCATTTAGGATACCGTGAATATTTTCAAAAATACTTCAGAATATTGAAGGTCAACACCAGTGCATGAAGTCAGACTAGCACAAGTAGTACCTCCTTATGCCAACTATTTTTATAAAGATTGATACAACATATCTGATGCCAAAACATAGCTAATCAGAGTGCCATGCTACAAAACACTACTCAACAATACAGAAAAATAACTTCTGTTGCTCTAGTAGAGTTACAGGTTTTTACCAATGTGAATTCTCACTGAATAACCTCAACAGGAGGGCCAGTTACTACAAAAGCTTTTGACCAAGGAAGTTAGAGGGTAGTCAGAAGTGCTCATTTGGACTTCTTCACCTCTCACTTCTCTGAGCTGGTGCCATGATCGAAAGTATAGGCACAAAGTCAGATAACATTTGGCATATGTAGAAGAAAAAAATTTCTTTAGAGGAAACAGATCCCTGATCACAGTTATGATTACTCTTTTCAGAACAGAAGATTTTACTGAGTGGGGGAAAGCCAAGTATCTCGGGACAATACAGACAAATGTTCCAGAGAACAGAGAACAGTTTGAGAAAAAATATTCTGGTAACAAGAGTAATTGAAAAGGTGCCTGCTTATCCCCATATACTTATTTTCTCCTCCATTCCATATGCTTCATGTGGGTTATGTCAATGTGACTCCTTTGGATAATGCTGAATCAGTGGAGTGAACTGTGGAGTAAACTGAATCAGTGGAGTGAACTGGATGGGGGAGTGAGGAAACAGCTGGTTTCTCTTACCCTGATCATGAAATGTTTTATTTAAAAGGAAGCTGCATAATGAATAGTAAATTGTAGGTATCCCAAATATAATACTTCATTCAAAACAACATGTAACATTGCTATTCAAACACACTTCCAGTCAATTTATTTTTTGTTGAACACTTTCAAGCCGAGTCTGAGGTTCTGACCTGGTAAACAATTCCAAACTGCCACACCTGTGGAGTGGAGAAGGCTTAAAAGACAATGAGATGCAGTTTCTTCAGGTGAGAATACCCACTGAGTAATGGAGAGGCAGGAAGGACATTCGACTTGGTGTCCTTTTCACCACTGAAAAAAGATGGTTACTCAAAAATATGGGGGAAACTTGACCAGCAGCACCCAAAAAATGCAATCTGCTCCCTTCTTGATTCTAGGTAATGTTACACGAAATACAGGAGCACCTCTGCTGCCACAAAAGGTGCCACACTGTGATTCTCCCCAGGTAACTTTATGCCATCTATCCTTCCAGGCATGATAATTCCATAGCTGCCACAATCTCTCCATAGGGGAGCTCAGATACCTGTGAGTCTAGTGAGAGCTCCCTAAACACATTCTCATACTAGGTACTAGGAAAAAAGACATCCTTCTCTCACCCATAGTTATTTGAAAGGAAGGAAGGGAGAAGAAAAGGTTCCTTGTTTTAGAATATAATTTTAAGTATTTTTCTTACATAAATTAAGGAAAAGAGTAACATGATCACAAGATTCAAGTAAGCATATTTTTAAAACAAATACAGTCTGAAAAAAGAGAAAAATAAAAAGGAATGTTTTTCTTATATTTTATTTCCCCCTTCAATACATGTTTCCAAAACCACATCACATGGGCTTGAAATTTAAGAAAAAATTTTCCCTTTTGTTATTTTCATGAAGAATAATATACACAAGGGCAAAAACATTCTCCAGTTTCACTAGCTTATTTATTTTGGACATTTTTATTTTAAAATTAAAAAAAATAAAATTGCAATATGAAATTTGTGGGAGACAAATTCCCTAACTTCCCTAAATGTAAAACTAGCACCAATACAACTAGTTCTAAAGATGCTGAGTAGGTGTTTTGTAACAGTAGCTATATCCAGATACTCTGTTCTCAGGAAACCATGTAACACTTTCTACCAATAAAACTTAAAACTTTAAAAAAAAAAATGAATCAAGAAACAAGTGAATCTGTAATTGTAATTTTTCTGGACTTCACACAGGTCACCTGCTTTCCAGTATAAACAGAAGCAACAGAATTTAAAGCTATCTGATGTTCATCTACCTCAAATGGAAAGCTTAAGTGTTTGCAGGAGCTACTTGCCTACAGGAGCAACAATTCTGGAGTATGTGCCTGGGTAGATCTGTAACTGTAGCACCCTCTGCTGCTCTTTTAGTTCTAAAACATAATCTTACGCTCAGCCCGGTAGAAAACAGAACGAGTATATGTTGAACATGTTGTTTCTTAAAACCGGTTACATTATTAATTAATGCTATGTGCAGTTTACAATAAACGTTTTGCTATTACATATAGCACAATTGCAATTTTATACTACTTAAACATTCTGGCATATCCTGTTTCTGTGTTAACATCAGGTAGATACTAGGTGGAAATCCCAAAACATGCTGTATTTTACGTCTTAAAATTCTCCTTCACATACTCTGTAGCTTGCTTAGGCTGGTGGCAATTAGTAGAAAGGTTTATATTTAGGACCTTGATCATTTCACTTAATTTAAATGTATACATAATTTAAAATTATTACTTCAGGGATATAGCCATACAAGCACACATGCAAGCTTTCTTCCACTTGGGGAAGCAAGGGAAGGCAATAATCTCAAAAGCTCATCCTTGCAGAATTTTCCTTAATTTTTGGACAGTTTCTTCTGCAAGAAGAAGCATGGTGTGTGGATCCTGGGGCCAGCTTGTGCTATCCCACAATGCCACCAGTGAACCTTCTGCCTGAGATCCATAAGTTCTTTTAAAAGACTATTTTAGGACTAGAGAGGGTGTGAGGATGTACCACCTTTTTAACAGATGGCATATTGTTGTCTGAAATGAACAGACTGATCCTTCCCTTCATTCCGGTCCTCTTTTCCCTGCCTCCTGTTTATGCATAGAATTAAAGCTGAATGAAGTGCATTTAGCATTGCATCCTGTCTGTGTGGAGAATTCATTTTGAGTTTTCATGTGGAAATCACTCTCTCACAAACAGGAGAGGAAAAAAATGTCACATTTTTTCTGGGAAAGTGAAAGCCAATTGCAATTTATAGTGTGAATTTTCATTCACAGTAGCAATCCTACAATGAAAATGCGAACTCTTTTTGAAAAGGACAGAATAAAAGTGTAGGTACCAAGTTTGAATGAGACATTGTGCAGAGGCAATTTTCAGAATTAACTCCTGGGACCCTGCAATACACCATTTACAGCTACTGCAGCTGCCTCCACTTTTATCCTGAAGACTTACTGATATAAGGCAGTCGTGAGTATTCCTCAAATGTTGCTTATTGATATTTTATAGGATGCTGCCAGCTAGTGGCACATCTTGTACTGAATTGATACCTACTGGGAGCATAGAGAAAGTGCTATTAACTGGACTCTGCTCTACCACTTGTCTTTTGATAGTGCCTGGTGATGTGGCTGTTAAAGACCGCAAAAAGAGATCAAAATGTGAAACAGAAAGACCATAGAAATGCTCAAGGAAGGAGCTTGTTCTAACTTAGTAGGAGAAACAAAGAACCGCTCCCTAAAACCATACAAATCTTGTTATTTGAAACAAATTATTATGTTTTAAAAGGATGTAATGTGCAACATTTCAGTTTTTACAAAATCTAATCTGGTTAATACAAAATTATTTCATAATCTAGTAATCACTAGTAAAAAATTAATCTTGCTGATAAATAGGCAGTATGGCAGCCAAAACAAATGCACAGAACACTAAAATATTTACCTGTTTTCTGATAACTTAGAAGAAATAATCTGATATTGTTAAAGACCATTTTAGAAATATTTGGGTATTTTTTACAGTAGATTATGATTCAAAGTTCTTACAGAACACTACAGCAAATGTAAAAAAATAGTCAACGTAATTTTAGATATACAACAGTAGTTACCTTTGAGGGTAAAAGGAGGCAACCCCCCATCCCCACTCCTTCCCCATTTCCACAGGAGGTTAACACAAAGAGAGCCAAGAAATACATAGGAAAAGGTCAAAGAGCAAGCCAATTCAAATCAAGGGACAATGGGAGTGCACAAAAATTCAGACAGATATGACCCAGAGCAGCTCAGTAAACATGTGACTGGGAGAACTTTACAGTGATGGTGTGACAGACACATAGTTACTCTGGCTTGGACACTGAGAACATTTATTCTATACAGGTGGTAGCAAAAAAGTATGATTATTACACTCCAAGGCAGTACTACATGCTGCCAGAAGATAACAATTTTACAATTACCCTTACAGAGTGTAATTTAGAGTGTATAGCAAAACAGACATAAATCACTAATACGTAGATCAATACAGACACTTACAGACGAAGACATTTAAAAATGGGGAGCAGTGAATCTGGAAATGACTTAGCAAACGCTGGATACAATGGCACAGCATGAAGCCTCAAAGCAACACTCAATCCAAAAGGACAAATGTGAATCTTTGTATACACAGAGAAACAGTAAGAACTACCACTAACACTCCTGTGTTAGCACTGGTGGTGTGCCTATTAGAGTCGAAGTCTTGTCCTACCATCTGCAATCAATAAAAAAGTGTCTGAAATACTGGAAAAAGTTAACAGAAGAGCTGACAACACATCTATCAACAGGAAAGCATATGAAAACCTTAGTAGAGTAGATTATTTGTGTTAACAAGGAAATCTGTGTAGATTGAGCACAATCTAAGCATTCACACAAATAGCAAAGATGTAGAAATCATGTTACCATATTTCACAGAGTAAGATACACTGTCCTGATCCACCACACACAAACAAAATATTTTCTCTCCTGTTCGTAATGAATACCAAAGCTGATACCTCATGAACTAACAACTTTTTTCTGTATCCAAAGCCCTAGTTAATTCTTCCCTTTACTTCCCCTTATTGAGGACAGTTTATGAAAATAAAGTAACTTTTTACAGAATTCTCTCTAGTTTCCTATTCTGAGAATCTACAACATTAAATCTCTGTAAATGCCTCCCATAATTTAAGCAAAGCATTTTCTTCCAGATCCCAGATGTTTTAGTCATCTAGGACTAAAATCCTACATGTTTTAATCATCCAGATAATGATTCCTACACCTGTAGCCAAAGTGAACCATAACTACAAATGTGAATTTTCTTTACCAACCTTAATATTATTATAGTTTTAATACTCATGTATCAAAAAATACAATTATCGTTCAGAAATCAGAGAGCAAACTTCTCTTTAGTGACAGTTAAAGAACATATCCTGAAGTACGTATTTTGTGGCAAGACCACAGAATTACCTTCAATGTTCAGAACTGAATGAAGGCTGGCAAATTTTAAAAAGGAGAGAAAGTAGTTTATGACTACTTTTTTTCTCTTGAAAGACAAAGTTTATTAAACAAATTGATCTTTTTACTAATGAAAAGCCAATATTTATTGAAATATAGTTTTGTAATACTAAGACTGGAGTTTTAAGATGAAACATCAGAACAATGTCTGTATCATTGTGTTGATAAGAAGCAAGAGATATGTGCACATTTCTCGAATATCTGTCAAACTCTACCAACTTTATTCTATCATTTTGCTTGTTTGAAAACAAACAAACCGACCTGAAAGGTAAGGCAGAATAATCAAACAAGAAGTATATGTATATCTACAAATATTAATTATATAATTGTAACTACTCATCATATCAAAAAAAATTCTATAATTTTGCTCAGCTTCATTTCCAGAGTCTACCACAATCTTATAATTCAAGTCCATTTAAAGCATAGATAATTTTATTAATAAGTATACTGAAGCAGAGCCATACTGGGTCAGACATTTATGGCTCACTTACAGCTTGTCTTGTCTCAGGTTAATGCAGCCAGTAATTGATGCTTCGACAAGAGTGAAAGATCGGGACAAACATATCATCCTACATCCCTATTAATTCTCCTAACAACCAGCACTTCCTAAATCATAAGTGATGTCTTATATTTAACAACCACAGTGAATTTTTCATGCCCATTTTTTCCCCCTTTGCTTTTTGAATTCATTTCATATTTTAGGAACCAAAACATTCTGTGGGAAGGAATTTCACAACTTGACTCTGTGCTTTCTTTTGTGTTTTTGTGTTTCTCTGATTTGAGTTTGTTCTCTCCAAGCAGGAAGCATCATTCTTTGTTTCCTGTATTCTTGCACTGTTGCTCCTCACATAGCCACTGTTGGCCACTGGCCAACACAAGCCAATGGGCTAAACTAATTTTTTGTCCAGCCCAGTTCAGCTCTTCTAATGTTCCCACTACAGGCACAAAACCAAAAATAACCTGCATTGCAGTGACTTGAGGGTGCAACATAAACTGTAATACATAAAATGCTGTGGTATCTCTGACCACAGTAATGGAGTTCCACTGCTAAATGAAATGGTTATTGAGGGCTCAGACAGAAATATTTTACATTGATACATTTAGACTTCTACTGACATAGTACTGTATTTAAATAAACAGTGACTTACAGACATTCCCTGTGTTGTCAAAACTTGTAAGAACATCTTCAACATTTAAGAGGCCATTGTGAAATCTGAAAGAAAACACAATTTGTGATTTTACCAACATATAAACAATTAAAAAAAATCCCCATCTTGTCTCTTCATTCCCCTCTCACCAACCCCCTTCAGAGTGAAGTAGCAAACAGGTACTACTGTAGCCACCAGGGGGAAAACAAGGGGACAAACACTAGTTTTCAAAGTCCTATCACTAAAAATCCATGAATCAGGAACATGTTTCTCAGAAACTGGTATCAAAAGGGAAACATTTCCAAGGTGCATCACATTTTATTTAGTTGTGAAAGTCACGTAGAGAAAGAGATGAACTTTGGTAAAGCGATTTCTTTGAAGAGGAAAACCAGAAGACTATTTTTGAACAGCAGCTGTACACACATTCCTATTTTCTCCCACAAAATCAAGAACACTTAATTAAGTTTGAATCAATGAAATTGATTAATATGTTGATTGATATGTTAATTGATTAATATGTTCAGTGAACTGCGTTTATTTTGGTTTTACATTTACATTTATTTTACCCAAGTGAAATAAACATTCAAAACTAGGGATAAAAAAATTCATTAATTGAATTTCACATTTCAACTGGAAATTTTAGAACACAGTGAGCAAAACACTGACAGCAGCAAAAAGAATATGCACCAAAGTTGAATAAAATGTTATAAATGTTATAGATGTCAGGCTAGCTGAATTCACAAACACACACAGAGAAAAAGTACCTAAATCACTGTTAACTATTCCAAGCTAATCTAGACCCAAAATGAACAAAATATTAAAATCTCACATTTTACAATAATCAGATGACATAGCTGTTTCATAGATACATTTTAAAACTCTAAAAGGAATTTAGCAAGGCAGTAAAACACAAAAATACAGTCAACCCTCTTCCACTTTGCGCCCCCTAGATGGCGGCTTCATATCTACGTGGCGTGATTTTTGAGGGATTAAGGAGGGCCCTTTTTGCAACTGTGCCTGTGTGACCTGGTCACTCCGCCCCTGCTCCCCCTCAGTACAGTGGCGGCCACGATGGGGCCGCTTCCCCAGAACCAACACCGTGAAGTTATGAAAGATTTACACACTCTCAGGTGTCTGAGACTTTCTTGAGTGACTCTCCAGGACATACTCTTCTACGCTGAGTATGGAGAGACCAGGTCTACCCACTCAGAGAGACACCGGGACAGCGGCACAGGCAGCTCCCTGCACCCGTGTCCCTGGCTGAGCCGAAAAGGGGTTTTTCCCAGTGTGGGGTGGCTGCGGGCACCAAGAAGGGCTGACACAAACACTGATACACAGCAACACAGTGCTGAAACAGCACTGGGGGGCCACGTGAGGGTGCGGGGCAAATTTGCATATTAATGCGCTGGCATTCAACACGGAAGTAGGGCTTCACGGGACATAAGACCGTGGGTCCGTGATACGGGAGACTCAACTGTACAAGTTTTAAAATAACGTTTCAAATACAGCTTCTCAGGCTGTTTGGGAACATCCTAATTTGAAAAAATTAAATAAATTCAACAACTCTGCAGCAGAAGCGTACAAGAATTCTGATGCATCATGTGGATTTTAGATGCACTTTTTCTTAATTTTTGAAAGTTCATTTTCAATCAAATTGGACAACCAATGCACAGATTTAGTTCCAGGGAAGTGACAACAAAGCAGACTGGAACCACAGAACTGCCCTTTAAACTGTCCCCTGCTTCACTCCTTAGCATCCTACAAAGTCGGGAACTGTGCATATGTCTGAGGCAGTTAGAGTCTCTCAGACAGCTGTGAATGTCTCATCTCTAAATGAATGTAAGGGGAGGGAGATTCCAAGAAAGTAAAGAAATACTTTAATCTTTGCTGGCATGTAGACTAGTCTTTTCCCCCTCAATTTCTCATATCTGAAACATATTATCATGTAAATCTTCAAGTGAAGCAGAAAAAAGTAAGGATGAAAAATTTAGTAACCTAGTACCAGGAGTTCAACAGAATGTGATAAAGAAAGAAAAACAGAAGTGAAGCGTCCTGCTCTAGAAAATAATACAATTTTTATGCTTCAGCATCAAAAGGCAGACAAACACAAAAAGGGAAAATCGTAAAACCATGGCTTGTGAGGTCAAAGTACAAACACAGCACACCTCAACCTTTGCTCTCTTGGCCTCTAGAGGCATTTTGCACCAACACCCTTCTCTGGCTGCCTGACACTTTTCCCTAATTTTGTCTCGCAATCTCCTTCTTGCTTTCACAAAAGCAGTTCATGGCAAGTACAGAATTAAGACGTAGTTTAACAGCAACAACCATCCAGGTTTGCTGTGAGGGCATCCCCCCTCCTCAGTCTTCCAAAAGCCTACTCCACTCTCATTATGAAATGGGACAGGTTCTAAATTCAACAGACGTTTCCTTTAGTCTGATCAGCTCATGAAATCTTCACTGAACAAAAGCAGGGAACAAGCTCAATCTCCTAGAATGCAAGGACTAGCCATTATCACAACATATAGCAAATCCACTCTTATTTACTCCAGAGTTCACATCTCAGGCCTGAACTATATCATCTTCATGGGCTACAGTCTTCCACTTTGCGCCCCCCATATTGTGGCTTTACATCTTAGCGGTGTGATTTTTTAGCGAAGAAGGAAGCCCCTTTTCGCAACTGTGCATGCACAACCTGATATGCACGAATATTCAAATTAGGCAGTCATGAATATGCAAATTTCCCCCACTGCGGCTACCCATGCCGCACTGCGGCACGGCTTGGCGTGGCCAGCCCACACTGCAGCTTGGCTTAGGGCCATGGTTCAGCTTGGCTTGACTTGGTGTGGCCGGCACGCGCCGTGGCTCGACTTGGCCAACCCACTCCCCTCAGCTCGGCTCTGAGTGAGGAGGCTGCATGCCGTTATGAAAGATTTACACACCCTCAGGTTAGACATGCTGTCAGAGACTTTCTTGAATAACTCTCTGAGACATACTCATTTACGCCAAGTATGGAGAGAACACGTCTACCCACTCAGAGAGACACCGAAACAGCGGTGTGGGAGGCTCCCCCGCACTAGTGTCCCCAGCTGAGTGGAAAAGGAGTTTTTCCCAGCGTGGGGTGGCCATGGGCGCTGGGAAGCACTGACACAAATAGCAATACACAGCAGGGCAGTGCCAAAACAGTGCAGGAGTGCCAGGGGGCACGTAAGGGTGCGGGGCAAATTTGCATATTAATGAGCTGCCAATCAACACAGAAGGCGGGCTTCGCAGTACCCGATTAAGACCACGGGTCTGCAATATAGGAGACCCGATTGTATTTTAAAACTACTCCACACTAGTAACAGTGAACCTTCTGAAGTCAATTAGCATGATAGGAAAATAGCAGTTGCTGCTAATTCAGCTTTTTCACCCTACTCCAGGCTAAAGAAGAGGTGTGTGAATCCACTGGCAACCACTTAACAGTTATGGAACCCAAACAGTGAGGAGTTCAGCATAAGCTCTGTTACAGTCAGGTTTTAGGAGTGAGAGAAGCAACATGCCAATAGGTTATGAAACAACTTATGAAAGGGAGAGCTCAGGGAAACACACTTCCACACTTGCCATTTGGAAGTCTGTATTTGTAGAGCTCCACACCAGCTATTCCAGAACTCTGTTCCACCAAAGACCTTACTTGCAGACTAAAAGTTACTTGCACCTGTAAATACAGGTATTCTCTAACTCCAAATTCTCCCATAAATATCATGCTACTCAGTCCAGCACCTAAAAACCACAGCTTCTAGTTTGGGATCCACTGCTCTGAACGCCTCCTCAGCAGGTCTGTAACAGCTGTTGTTCCACTGCCCCATCCCATCAGATGATCCTCCATTACCAAGCCCAGAGAAAACTGCTGAGATAAGACACATCTTGTTTCTATGAATGCCTGTCATAATCAGCTTTCCACAGCACAGCTACGAAACTGTCCACAGAGAGTCTGCAAATGTCATGTGCACTGAATTATGAAAGTCAAGAAAAGGAACCACAGAAGCTTGTGGTTAAATCACAACACCAAATTTCCCACAAATTTCCACAGGCATTAGTATTCAGTATTCAGCTTTGGAACATGTCATGGATGTTGTACAGTTCCAAGCTGTGACTGCTGAGATCAGCAAAGTACTTCAAACAAACACAGGTAAGGATCATCAAGAAAATGAATTTCAGGCTAGCATGTTAACCTGATTCACAGTGTTCTTATAAATCTGCAAGGAACAACAGGCAAACATTTCTATGGCCAAGGTAGTGAATGGTAGAAGACAAATCTAGGCGAAGCAAAGCAAAACTTCTTATTCTGGACTACATATAGATCCACTTTGGATGTAGAAATAAAGTTAGAGAAAGGTAGAGTGAGGTCAATCTTTGAAATATAATAATGTTCCTCCCTCTCCAATTTAGGCAACACAAGTGGCAGTCTTTTTTATGTATTTAAAAATAGGTATAGATAGTAGAATAGAAAGATCCTTCAATACTCCCTATTAAGGTATGCTTGTCTTCAACCATCATGAAATAAAATTAAGTTCCTTCTCTTTTTTTATATTAATTTTAAACTGAGGAAAAAATATGAGTAACTATATGTCCATACAAACTTTAAAAACCTACAAAAACTATGATAGAATGCATTTCCACATAATATTGGAAAGAAAAAAACCAAAGCAACACAAAACCACAGCACACCACCATACACTACAGTTGGCCCTCTTCCACTTCGCATCCCCCAACACTGCGGGGTTTCACATCTTCACATCTTAGCAGCATGATTTCTGAGCTATGAAGGAGGCCTCTTTTTGCAACTGTGCATGCGCGACCTGGCACACATGAATATTCAATTAGGCAGTCATGAATATGCAAATCAACCCCCACAGCCACTGCGGCGGCTCCACTCCCAGCAGAGCAGGCACGGTGGTGGCCCCCCGGCTCCTGGTCCAGTTGGGGCGGTGGCGGCAGCTCCCCGGCAGGCGGGGCAGGCACGGCAGTGGCTCCGCTCCGGGCACAGCCGGGCGCTTGCCCCTCTTCAAGAGAAGAGGCTTCATGTAATTATGAAAGATTTACACACTCTTGGGTTAGACATGCTGCCCGAGCCTTTCTCAAATGACTCTCTGAGACGTACTAAT
This sequence comes from Pitta sordida, assembly GCA_013390025.1. Lineage (NCBI taxonomy): Eukaryota > Metazoa > Chordata > Aves > Passeriformes > Pittidae > Pitta > Pitta sordida. The sequence goes on from WEKX01011291.1 coordinate 209,075, forward strand.
CTACCCCCAGTACAGAGAGACCATGTCTACCCACCTGGAGAGACACCAGGACAGCGTCACGGGTGGCTCCCCCACACCAGTGGTCCCAGCCAAATGGAAAAGGGATTTTTGCCGGCTTGAGGTGGCCGTGGGCACTGGGATACAGTGACACTGACACAAACACCGACACACATCAGGGCAGTGCCAAAATAGCGCCGGAGTGCCAGGGGCCATGTGAGGGTGCGGGGGAAATTTGCGTATTAATGAGCTGCCAATCAACATGGAAGGCGGGCTTCGCGTACATGGGGGAAGACCCGCGGTATCATGGTGTAGGAGNTTATAGGAGATCCAACTATATTAACCTACATACAAACTAAAAGTACAATATTTCTGAAAAATGGAAGATGAACTAATGGTAAAAAAGTCACTGTTAAATGTATACTTGACAAAAAGCCTTGGTGAGTACTGTGTCACCATCAATTGTCACTGTGGCCCACTAAGAACCTCAGAGTTATCTACAAACTTTGCTGTCTGGTCAGTGGCTTTTCCTGAGCCAGAGCATAGCAGAATGAGTCAATTCCTCTTTTATAAGATGCAGCTTAATACAGTAAGAAATCAAAACCATAGTTGTTTCAACTACAAATCCTTTTTAGAATTTGGCAAAATGATTTTAACAGTGAATGAAATAACACTGCGCCAAATCACTTTCTATCTCTTTCCTTTATGCTGCTAAACCCACACATTGCCTCTTAGCATGCAATAAGTGGGAGAAAACAAGCTTATCATGTCCACACAAATTGTCCATAAGAAGTAGGCAATATTCCTTGAAATCTGCTTCCCTTCACTTTTTAAAAGTCCATCCCTGAAACAGAAAGCCATTAAAATTTCAAAATGTTATTAGTAGAAATTTCCAAGAGGATATTTCCAGCCAATGGAATTCAGTCCTTAACCATCTTATACATCTTGCCACAGACAAATAACACAACGGTAACATGCCCCTCATTTCTAAACCGAAGGTCTAGAATCACCTTATTATTTTTTTCATATTTTTATGTAAAGGTTCATTCACATTCAGAATAAAGGCAAGACATCTTGCAAAATACACTTACCACTATTTACAAAGATTTAACCCTTTCCATAAGCTGCTGACATTGTTCTTTTCAGTTCTGCACTTTACTGTTTGAAACAGCAAATGACTGATCAACGGAAAATATTTTACCACAGAAATAACTTACTTCTCTGTTTTCTTAAAATAAGCCTACAATTTAAAAGTAAATCTATATCTTGAAATAGAAATTGTGAAGATATTGATAGCTCCTTTTTTAACTTTAGTAAAAGAATAAATTTCCTGTCTAAAAGACAGGTACCATCTCCACAGGGAGACATTCCATCTTTATGATCTATAATCACTTCATTTCTAAAACTATTCATACAAAATTTAAATTTAAAAGCACAACTAAGAATAGAAAGATTTAGAAATACAATATTAAATAAATACTTTTAAATAGCTTACTTTATATATATCCTCCTTTCCCTAAGGAAACACATATTCAACACATGCATAATTTTTTAACAGCAAAGTGAAATACATGTGAAGTTAAATAGAACTTTAAAAAAGCTAACAAATACACATGCAAGTTATATGAATAAAAGTCTATTTTAATGGAGAACAGGTTCAGAAGGTCAGATAACCCAGTGCCAGCAGTAGATGCCCAGAGCCTGGGCAAGGATCACAGGTCAGCAGGAGTGCACCTGAAAAGCAGAATCACAGAATATTCTGAGTTGGAAGGGAGTCACAAGGATCATCGAGTCCAACTGCCCATACAGGGATTGAACCCATAACCTTGATGTTATGGAGCATCATGCTTTAACTATCTGAGCTAATCTCAGGGTCATGTCACCATCATATTTTTTTTTATTTTTATATAAGCTAACTTCCTATCCCATCATCCCATTACCTAGACCATGTCAATGAGTTCCTCACCCAATCTTTTCCTAGACACCTCCAGGGATGGCGACTCTAACACCTCCCTGGGCAGACCATTCCACTGGCCTTAGTAGCCGTGGTGGAGTTTGAGATCCTTAGGGCAGTGAGAAGAGCGTATAACAAGCTCGCTACCCTGGATTTCTGGAGAGCAGACTTTAGGGCTTCTAAAAGGCCTCTTTAGACCTCTGTTTGGTAGAGTACCATAGGATAAAGCCCTAGAGGGAAGAGGGGCCCAGGAAAGCCGGTTAATATTCAAGGTTCACATCAAGAACAATGCATCCTGACAAAGAAGAAGCCAGAGAAAAATGACAGAAGACCTACACGAATGAAGAAGGATCTCCTGGACAAACTCAAACATAAAATAGAAGCCTACAGACTGTGGTAGCAGGGACAAGTAGCCTGTGAGGAATACAGAGAAGTTGTCTGAGCATCCAGGAATGAGATCAGGAACGGCAAAGCTCTAATAAAATTAAATCTAGCTAGGGACAAGAAGGGCAAGAGGAAAAGTTTCTATATGTAACTTGGCGATGAAAGGAAGCGTAGGGAAAATGAGGGCCAACTCCAGAAGGAAATGGGAGAACCCAATTACTCAGGATATGGCAAAGTCTGAGGTAGTCAAAAACATTTTTGCCTCGGTCTTCACCGAAAAATGCTCCAACCACACTGTTAGAGCCACGGGAGGCAAAGACAAGAACTGGGAGAATGAAGATAGAACCTGTTATAGAACACTAGATTCAAGACCATCTAAGGAACCATCAAAGGTGCACAAGTCTGTGGGACCTGCTAGGATGCATCCAAGGATCTTGAAGGAACTGGCAGAGCAAGTTGCTAAGCCACTATCCAGCATATTTGAAAAGTTGTGGCAATTTGGTGAAGTTCCCACTGACAGGAAAGGGTGAAATATAACATACATCTTTAAAAAGGGAAAAAAGGAGAGCCCATGAAATTACAAGCCAGGCAGTCTCACCTCAGTTCTCAGCAAGATCATGGAGGAGATCCTTCTGGAAACCACAGTAAGGTACATGGAAAATAAGGTCACTGCTGAATAGCCAACATGGTTTCATTAAGAACAAATCATGCCTGACGAATTTGGAGGCTTTCTAAACTGGGGTTATAGCATTGCTGCATAAAGGAAGAGCAAATGTCATCTACTTGGATTTGTGCAAAGCATTTCTCACTGTCCTACACAAAATCCTTGTCTCTTAACTGGAGAGTCATGGATTTGACAGATGCACCACTTGGTGGATAAGGAATTGACCGGATGCTCACAAAGAGCTGTGGTCAATGGCTCAATGTCCAAGCAGAAAGCAATGACGAGTGGTGTTCCTCTGAGATCGGTTCTGGTACTAATGCTGTTTAACATCTGTGTTGGTAACATGGACAGTGGGATCAAGCATACCATAAGTAAGCTTGCCAGTTACGCCAAGCTGTTGACAGTGCAGTTGACACATTAGAGGAAAGAAATGTCATTCAGAGGATCCTCAATAGGCTTGAGAGGTGGGCCCATGTAAGCTACATGAAGTTCAACAGGGCCAAGCATCGTTGTTTCCTCCTCCTCGGGCACGGAAATCCCAAGCACAAATACAGGCTGGGCAGAAAATTAATTGAGAGCAGCTTTGAGAAGAAGGCCTTGGGGGTGTTGGTTGATGGGAAGTTCAACATGACCCAGCAGTGTGCACCTGCATCCGAGAAAGCCAACAGCATCCAGGCATACACTATAAGTAGCATGACCTGAGAGTCCGTGGAGGTGATTCTGCCCCTCTACTGGGCTCTTGTGTGACCCATCCAGCTCTGAGGTCCTCAGCACAAGAAAGACATGGACCTGCTGGAGAGAGTTTAGAAGAGGGCTGCTGAGGTGATCAGAAAGCTGGAACACCTCTACTATGAGGACGGGCTGACAGAGTTGGCATTGTTCAGCAGGAAGATGAGAATGCTCCAGGGAGACCTTAAAGCAGCATTCCAGTACTTAAACAGGCTACTTGTGATAAGGGTGACAAGGATACTTGTGTGATTGGAGAAGGGGGAATGGCCTTAAACTGAAAGGCAGGAGATTTATATTACATATGAGGAAGAAATTCTTTATTTTGAGGGTGGTGAGGCACTGGAACAGGTTGCTCAGAGAAGATGTGGATGCCCCATCCCCGCAAGTGTTCAAGGTCAGATTGGATGGGGCTCTGAGTAACGTGGTCAGTCTAGTGGAAGGTAGCCTTTCACATGGAACCAGATAATCTCTGAGGTCCCTTCCAACACAAACAATTCCATGATCCTATGATGACACATGTAACAGAAATACTTTTTTCCACATCAAAATCACAAGATCTGCTCTTCAGCAGACTGGGAATGGAAGATGTTCCAGCAATACCGGCCTGGTGACAGCAGGGGGATGTGGGCATGGTCACTGGCAGAGATACCCGCAGTGGAAGCCAAGCACTGTTCCTGGGAGCCGCCTGCCCGGTGCTGATGCAGGATATGTACCCCCACAGAATGCATGACGTGTGCTGAGGCACTATGCTCATTACGTCTGATGGAGTCATGGTGATCGTGCCTACTCTGCTCCCAGGGCTCAAGGGGAACCCCTGCTCCCACCACACACAGGCAATGGGCAGGGTGAGCCATGGGGCAAGTGACCCTAAGAGCCATGTCATGGGTACTGTAGGGAATAAACACAGCACTCCAGCACCTCCTGGTGGGTTCCAGTGGCGGTGGCAACAAAAACTGCTAAAGCAGGGTGACCACAGGGAAAGCTAGGGATTCCCTGGGCAGGGTGGGCTCAGAATGATTCGTTTTGCTTCCCTGACACATCCAAGGGCGTGGGGTGGTGCCAGAAATGCCCTAGAGTGCTCTGTGGCTGAATGAGGCATGGTGACAGGCGTGGTTTATTTGCATATTCATGATGCGCCTATCCTCACGGAACAGGGGATACATGGCAGATCAGGAGACCGTAACCCCCGCGAATTTCAACTTATTACAGTTATACCCCCTCATTTGCGAGAAACGGGTCATGTCAGAGGTCTCGCAGAACATGAAACTCACAAATACGTGCAGGTCATTAATGCGCATACGGGCCACGCCCATCACTCCACCCCCAGCCAATCAGGAGCGCTGGGGAGCCTCTTCAACTCCTCCCCACGGGCTCTCACAGCACAGGGGAGGAAAGGGAATAATTTCTGTGCTCTGTCTGCCTCGGGAGACATCGCTGAGAATCCCTAGACTTCTCTTCAGCCATGCTGCCGCTTCCACAGCTGCAGCCGGGGCCGGGCTGCTGCGACCGCACGCGCTCGCACGGCCCCAATGGCAAACCAAAACTTGTGCTGCTTCTCCCCTACTCCCTGTCCCCAGTGGCCAGCCCCACGCTGTCCCGGCGCCACATCATCCCGGCCCACCAGGGCTGCCAGCACGGCCGCGGCGTCAGCACTGCCCCAGCCACCTCTGCAGCCACCACCTGGCTGCTGCCACCACGCGTGCTCGCCCTGCCTCTGCGGTGGGGAAGGGGTGTCCCCGAGCTCTGCTCAGCATTCTTGCACTGGGTCTCAGCAGCCGCCTGGGGCATACTGCGGCGTGACCCTTCCACTGTAGGGACTGGGCACAGAGACACACAGGACTGGGTCAGGGACTGGCGCACGGTGACACAGGCTCCTCATGCGCCCGGCCCTGTCCCACCCCACAGCAACTGCCAGCACCGCCCCTTGGTGAAGCAGAGGCACTGCACATGTGTCGGCTGGGGAACCTCGCAGATCCCTGAAACAGAATTGCGAGAAATTTTCCTCACAAATCCGCGGGGTCGTAACGGAGGGGTGGCAATGTAGCGGGGATATACTCTACTGTACTATACAAATCTAAATTAGAATAGACTAATCGAATGAAATTCTGAATTAAAGTGAATCCTCTCTGTATCGCGACTTCTCCTTCATGACCTCGCGCATTTACGATGTGGATTTATCACAGTTTTGAATCCACCATTTGCGAATTTANCCCCGCGGAGTTCCGGGGGGTGGGGCAATGGGCGTGGCTTGCCGTTCTGTGCGAGATTAATATTTCGCGAGGGCTGTCGCCTGTCCCTTTCCTCTCGATGGAGGAGGTATAACTGTATAACACAAGAAATTTACTTTTGACACACCTTTCACGGCTAACAAAACCCTCTACTCATCAGACACTCCTTTTGATACGCCAGAGCACAATGAAGCACACTTGTACCTATATGAACTTCAAGAAACCACTTTCTATGAAGTATTGTGAATTTACATTTCATTAAGCACAATAAAGATCACTATTTAACCAGAAGAGTTATAGGGATTTTGAAAATGAATCAACAATGCTGTTCCTTCAAGGATCTAGTCAAAATGGCACATAAATTCAGCTTAAATTTTTTTAAGCAAAAACTGCCTTATATTGGTGTTTCTGACATCCTGCTTTGGAAGATCTGTTATTAAGAATGGTCCAAAATGTAAACTAGTGACCGAAAAAGCACAAACTCTCCTTTCCCAAATATGGAGCCAACCTGAATTTGCTTAGAGAACCAGCAGCTTACCAAAACAACAAAGTTCAGAAAAGCATGCATATGACTGGTAGTTTCTATCAAAGCTTCTATTTGCCTGATAAACTGCTTCCAAGTCCCTCTAGAGCAGTAATTCCAGCTAGGTCATAGCATATCTGAATATACAATTTGATCAGTTTTGATAGCCCTTGAACTGATATAGCTCGACCTTTATACTCTTTGCCAAAAGCCACTAACAACCTTATGAACTTTCTTAAGTATTTAGTCTTGTCAAGGTATTATCTGACAACCCTTTTAACATCCAACATATGCAATGAGCTCTTCCAAGAAGATGTTAATCCATAAGGAAAACATATGTAGATGAAAATTCAAAAATATTTTCATCAAGATTTTAGAGGGGCCACAGCAACATTACTTTCCCTCACAAAAAGATATAAAAAGGCTCTCCTATTCAAGCACACTCTTCTGGATTTACTTGACTGAAATTATGGTTAATAATATGCTCTTGTTATCATGTAAAAATTGTTTTGACTGATAATCATAAATAATATTTTGCCCATGAAGGGAAAATTGACAGCACTCAGAGAACCCTAAAGCTTCCAAGACATTATCAATTCTCAAAAATCCAAGAAGGCTTACTCCAAGATTTCTTATCTTCTAGATATGTAAGTTTCAGCAAGAACTGTTGCTTTGTCATATATGTTGACCTATTATGCTTGTACCCCAAAATTACTGCTTCTGCAAAAAACAGAGAAGAAACTTCATTTAACACAGCCTTCAGGTAAAGCAGATTTTGTTGCAGGCTATTTATACCTTGTTCTGGGCAAAATACATAGGGAGCATTTTCTCCTTCCCTTCTTCATCATTCTGCAATATTCTGAAATAATAAGTATATTCTGTCTATTGCCACTGCCTTAGTAAGGACAAAACATTTTAATACAGGAGCACAAGACTAAGTAAGTTCTGATCATTCTTCCTAAAATTTTTAAACGTCACAGAAAATATTAGTTTCTTGAATACAAATCTCTTCGGTTTTTTGACCTGCTCTAATATAAAACAGATTTCTTCACTAGGAACATATTATTTTGTAGGAAGAGAAATTTTTTTATTCTTTTGTGTTAAAAATTGGTTTCCAAATGATCCTTGAGTTTTACAAGAACTATTAAGAAAACTGATTAAAATATAGATCGTTGCCAAAAAGGTTTTAGAACTTTATGAATAACATCATGTCACAAAAATTTTTATTAAGAGCACAAATAAATTGGTTCAGGTTTTTCTATACCCTATTTATATCTGAAGAATGTCAAAACAGAAAGCTATTAAAAATATAAAATAAATGCTCATATTTGCATTGTGGTTTAGCTATAATCATCAGTATTTTCAGTCAAGCTGTGCCACTTCAGTGAAAAGTACTGGAAAAAAAACCCCAAAATGAGACAAGCTGCTTACTGTAACAAACAACTAAAAATAACATCTAGCAGTTTATTTGTAAACCATGCCCTAGTTATAAAAACACACTAGAAGAATGGCTAATGAGTTCTATATCTGAAGCCTATTCAAGATCTTAGAAAGTACTTAGAACTTAAACGATGGTTACCTTAAGGACACACTATACTCAGGATAAAAGATGCTTTTATACTGAACCCAGGTCCCACTTTCCTCTTCTGTGTTCTGGTCTTCCATTGAAAAGAGATTGAACGATGCAAACCTTCTCACAGATACTTGTTGGAGATGCACATCTTTCAAGGGCTTTTTCTTCAGAACCTTTGAAATGAAGAACAAATTAAACATTAAAAATAAAACTCCCAAGAAAAGAACAAACAGAGACGTATTTAAGTGAAGAGGTAAACTCTAATAGTTATGCTATAAGGTAGAGGTTATGAAAACTCATCCAAGTATGTCCAGCCCGAACAAAACAAGTGTGGTATTGATGGTAGGGATCAAGGGAATGGTTTATACATAATGTCTCAATAACTGTAAAGAAAAGGTACTGTGTTCAGAAGTACACAAAGTTGCTTTTTTAACTCCAGCAGACTCATGCAAAAATTAATGAGCCAAACTGGGTTCTCTCCATCCTCTCATTTCACAAAGTTTCACAGGTGAATTAGTGCCCTCACCAAGAAACTTCTGCGCCACTAACTGTCCTACAGAGAGGGAAGAAAATCAAGCCAGAGCATAATTTCTGGAATTTAAATTACTAAACCCAAAACACAAGTGCTATGTGTTTCCCTGGCAGACGACGTCCTAGCCTACAAGTCTTCTGATGCACATTTGAAAATTGCTGCCAAAGTTGCCTGAGTTGAGAAACTTGCTATGTGTCCGAGGCATGAGCCTTTCAGACACTACAACTGTGTAATCCCCTGCCAGGCCCCTACAATGGGGCTGATGCATGAGCCACCCTTTATGTGAGCCTGAAAATACACCGACAGCACCAAGTTCAGAGCCAAGATACTGAAGAATCCAAGGCAATGGCAGAGACAGAACATGGCCATTTACATTTCTTAAACGATTATAACGCTTGTTCAGGAAAGCAAAAAGCATGGACTCTCTGTCCTGCATAGTTTCCTGCACTCAACCATCCTCATGGAGCAAAGTATCAACCCCTCCGTGCAGGAAAACCCAGCATCCAGCCTGTTGGAGCCATGTCATTGCACAGAAGACAGCCAGCACTTCCCTGCCAGATAAAAAGACCTATTCCTTGGGTCAGTGATGTGGAAGGAGAGATGTTCTGGATTTAACTTTTCTCCTAACATTGGACAGAACACATAAATTACTCCCATTGCATTTTTAAAATTAAGGTGCATATGTAGTCCCCAGTGATGAGAAAAATCACCAAAATCAGAGCAGAAAATAAACTCATAACTATAAATTGATAGACGTACAAGGAGCAGCTCGATTGAGTAGGACGGCACCGCAATTTGCAGGTTTTTGCCAACTAGAGATAAATCAAATGAGAAACAGCTCTGAGAATTATGAAACGTGAAATGGAAGCTTTGCATACAGGATGTTTACAAAAAAAAAAAAAAAAAAAAAAGGGTCAGTGATTTTTTTTGCTGTACCCAACCTCTGTCAACATGCTTTAAATGAAAACGCACTCACCTTCAACAGCATTATAATTTGGGGCCATGAGTTGCTATTTTGCAGGACACTTGGAGCAGAACATGTGAGCAGAATAATTGTATTTGCTATGCTGTTACAGTTAAACCCCCTCGTTTACGAGGAAGGGGACAGCCCAGGGGTCTCACAGAAAGCCAAACTCGCAAAGAAGTGCAGGTCATTAATATGCATGCAGGCCACGCCTGTTGCTCCACCCCCTGGCACTCCAGAGCGCTGCAGACCATTTTCTGCCTCTCCCCTCGGACTGCCAACACAGGGGGGCAAAGGGAACCATTTCTGAGCCCCCTCTGACTCAGGAGACACCCCGCCCCCACCGAGAATCTGTTGGCTTTTCTGGGCTGCTTGCGGCCGTGCTCCAGCAGCCCAAATCGCGCCACGGCTCCCCCACCCCAACCCCGATGCGCGTGCCCATGGTGTCCCGGCATGGCATCTTGGGCCACCGGGGCTGCTGTGGGGCTGGGTGCTGCTGCGGGGCTTGGGGTTGGCACAGGGCTCTAAACGCCAGGCTTAGCCGGAGAAACTGCGCGCCCTCCCTACATGCTCTCCCCAGAGGGTGGGCCCATCCCGCCTCACAGGGAGAGCCGGCACCGCCCCTCAGCAAAGCAGAGGCACAGCGCATGCGTGCTCTGGGGAACCTTGCAGACCCTGGAAGCCGGACTGCGAAAAAATTGCTTCGTAAATGGGCAGAGTCGTAAAGGAGAGATCGCGCTGCAGTGGGGATTCACTGTAGTTCCTAACAGCAGGTTTGAGACATCAGGGTTACTGCTTTTGGATCTATTGGCAGGTGTCAGCATATGAAAGGCACAGGCATTTTCACAGTATTCACAGTATAGATAAGGCTGGAAAGGACCTCAAAGATCATCTAGTCCAACCTATAGCCCAACTAACCTAACATCTACATCTAGATCATATCGCTCAACACCCCACCCAGCCTTCCCTTAAACACATTCAGGGTTGGGAGTCAACCACCTCTGTGGGCAACCCATTCCAAATCCAGATCAATATCCTAATATCAAGTCTAAACTTTCCCTGCTCAAGCTTAACCTTAGCTTTCAACAAAGTATTGAAAATAGCTTTGTGCTGTTCAGACTACTGCTACTCTAACACATAAGAAAAACACACACACGAAGGAAATGACAAAAATATCAAACCAGCCAAATTAAAAGACCAGCAAAATTAAGACCTTAATGTAATAGTGTGTATCTGGAAACAAAATGGGCCGTCTTCACAAGTAAAGAAAACCACCAAGACCGAATTTTCTGAAAAGTGTGCTGTTTGGGGGCTTCTTTAAAGCAATGACAAGCCATTACTAACAAGGAAACAAAAATCCAGCAGTGACAACACTTTCCTATTTTTTGTTCACTCTGTAAAATTCATTCTCCGGGCTCACAGAAAATCTCATGAGCATATGGTGAGTGTCCCCGCCTCTCACGTGGGAGACCCGAGTTCAATTCCTGCCAGGGAGGCAGTGGTGCTGTTTAAGAGTCGGACTCAATGATCCTTGTGGGTCCCTTCCAACTCAGAATATTCTGTGACACTTCCATGAGCACTCAAAAGAACATTTCTCCCACTGCCTCAAACAAAAATCAAGTAAGTAGTCTAAGATCGGAAAATTAGAACAGCAAGACAAATGTTTTAAAACCATAAGTATACATGAGAAAACAGCACAAAAGGAGAATATGGTACATTATTTATATCTAACTGTACTTTTTACAAAAGGATCAAAGGGCTCTTTTCCCTCAAGTCAGTTCCTAAAAGCATCATAATTGCGTTATACAAACTGCTACAAAGATATGCTGCTGCTATAGTATAATCCACTGATAAAAACAAAAGGTCACAAACCTATCCAAATTCATAATAATATTTTTGAGAGGCTGAAACAGACTTCTCTGCTTTCATGATGCCCCCTTTTCAATGAAGGTGGAGCTCCCCAGCTTCCTGCGCACTGTCATCATAAATGTCCAAGAGACCTACAAAACCAGTTTTACCCCTTTCCTCAGCAACTTTCAGCTAAGTTTCTCTGCATGTTTTTATTTTTAAAAGATTCCAGAAGCCTTGTTTACTCCTTTCAAAACCTTTTTCTGTACTAAAAGGCCCTGAACAAGATCTATACAGGCGCACACAAGTGGTGAGCTTGTACATGAGACACAGATACAAATATTAACTAAGCAAATAATATTTTGGTTTCTGTAATCAAAGACTCTTCCAAAAATTAGGTTTTTTAAAAGAAAAAACACCAAGAACAACAACAAAAGTAAAAATTCCAAGCAATGCAAGCAAACCCTTTCAGCTCACAGTTTTCCCTCTCTCATACTTGCATTTTCTTTCTTTTCTAACTTCAGCTGGCAATATAGAATTCTAAGGCACACACAAAAAAAATCCAAAACTAGTAATATATAAAAAAAAAAAATCATGAAACAGTCTTCTGTTTTACAAGGATCCTGGTAAAACATTACCACAGATCTCACCTGTAGGGCTCTTGGTATTTAATCACAGTATTACAACCATGTTTTGGACTCCCTGTCAAACCTAAATATGTTGGGGGGGTGGGGAGGACACATCACTAAAAAAGAAAAAATCACCCACACACAACCTATGGCAGTCACCTGAGAATTTCCTATATTTAACAGTGTATATCATTGTGAATGGCCTGGTTGTGCTAAAAGCCAAATTCAGTTAATAGCTGATGGTGTTCAAACCTCTGCTCAGTTCTCTGGCACTGACTGCAATGTGGTATTTTGTAGACGGAAGAAAGTTTCTACGTAATAAGCTCCAGCATAATGTATGACTGTACCATCTCTAAATAACATGATTAGGACTGTACAGTACTTATTCCTACAAATAAATTACATATTTACCAAACTGTTTTATTCAACTGTAAACAATTTACAAACACAAGACTAACAAAAACACGGAAACAGATCTGAAGCACAGGTGCCCTTCACCGAGACAAGAGCAGGAAGAGATGAAAAATTGTTTCAGATGTGCTTCTGTTCAGTAAAAAAATGTCATTGACCTGTCTTCGCTTTAGCTTTTATATTTCAGTTCTGGAAGCTAAGGTATATTACCAGGTGAGCAAGACTTGTGTTCAAAGAGCAAGAGGAAAGTAATAGCCATGATAAAGATATAACGCTCACTGATTTCAATTAAGCTTTCATTAAACTTTCTACAGGGAGCAAACATATATATAGGGAGAGTAACCTAATGCATGCCTATTTCTCTAACTTCATTGCTAGAAACTACAGACTGGATAATGCAGCAGTTGCACTGACTCACAGAGCTCAAAACACAGCTATAGAGAATTTACTCCAGTCATTTAGAAATGCACACTGAATGGGTCACTTCCATTAGCATTTTTTAACACGAAAAATATTTTTCTTGATTCTGACAGGCTAAGTTTAAAAATGTTGCTAACTTCAAACTCACTACACACACAAAACATTTTATTGATAAAGAGCACATAGGTAATTATGCAGTCCCCTGGCTCTTTATGCGAGCTTCATAGGATACCTCATAAAAGGGCTTTTTTCTTAATTAAATCAGCGAGCATGCACTCAACCATCCTTACCATAGTAAATCAATTTGTGCGTGCATTGAATGAAAGTAAATTCAATATATAAACACACCACAGAACTGATTTCACGTAAGCCACTATTATAAGCAGTATGAAATGTGTTTTTAAAAGCACTGTAAGGAATGCTTTGATAATGCTCCTTTAAAGATGGGTATAAAGGGAGGTTGATACCTTCTTCCAATCCATAGATAGATCTAAGCACCACTGTATTAAAGAGTGCAGAACTGATTTTTACTTCAGATGTATCAGTAAGATTAAATTGATCCTTGCTCATTGTACCATACAAAAATCAAAAGAAAAGCTAAAGAACATGGGAAAACCCAAGGAATTAGTAGAGGAAAAGGTCACAGATGCATGCAGTTTGAGGAAGAAACAGAATCCTTCTCCCCAGATACCTACACCCACCTTTCCACAACCCCATCCTATTGTTATGAAAAGCTCCTTATGATTTTAAGAGACAGGGTTATGCCACAGGCAGTATATGTTAGTAACAAGTAACAGCTAGTACAGTCACAGAGCCCAGCTTACACAGCCTGCTGGAACACAAGCCTGCAAAGACAAACCTGATAGTCCCACCAGCATAGTCAATGCCAGCCTTCCATACTCTTTTAGACCCTTTAGAAGCAGTGCAAGGTTGGAAAGGATTCCTCTGCAGAGTAGCATAGGTATAAAGGCTTAAAAAAACAAGATCAGTTTAATTAGTTGTTGTTGTTTTTACAGGCTGTGATATTTACAGCCCTCACTCAAATGTTTAGTTCTGTGCAAATGGACACCTGGAGCTGCCCATGGAAAGCTCTCCCCAGGAGATTTCTCTGCAGCTGGAGTTGAAAAGCTGCTGTTCACCTCAGCACAGGTGTCACCGCTTGCTCCCGCTTTCTCCTCGACCTCCTCCAGGCACAGCCTCACCAGCCTCAGCAAAGGCCAGGTGACTGGAGTCTCACACCAGCTCCCCACAAAAGGCAGTTTGGGGAACAGGGAGCAAAGAGCAGAAATGAGGTAGGAGCTATGACAACCAGTCCCACGGCATTGACAGGAGAGTGTCAAACCATGGCCACCCAGCGACTGACCCCCAGCTGGCTACAATTCCCTTTCAGGAAGTTGTAGAGAGCGATAAGGTCTCCCCTCAGCCTCCTCTTCTCCAGACTGAACAACCTCAGCTCTCTCAGTCGCTCCTCATAGGGCTTGTGTTCCAGCCCCTTCACCATCCTCGTTGCCCTTCTCTGGACATGTTTGAGGATCTCAACATCCCTCTGAAACTGAGGAGCCCAGAACTGAACACAGTATTCAAGGTGNCATTGTCCAATTGACCACTTCTCAGGGGACCCAGCTGGGTGAAAAAACATTTCTTAATAGCCAACCATTTCTTAATATCCAACCTAA
>WEKX01011291.1:241428-258906 GCA_013390025.1 Pitta sordida
TGTTGGGGGGTCCTAGGTGTGTCTGGTGGATTTGGGGTTTTGGTGGTCCAGAAGGCTTTTTTGTGGTCCTAGGTGTGTTTGGGATCACATTTTGTGACCCCCTCCCCACGACTGCTTTGTGGTGGCATTATGGCTTAAATCTACCATTCACTACATAAAGAACAAAAGCAACATAAGGAAAATGGCCACATTGTCATGTAGTGAGATGCAAAAGAGGGTGTCAACTCGCCAAAGTAAGGCCATTGTGAGGATGGAGTCAGCATTGGCCATATAGATAAACGATTGTGGGGGAAAACAGATCTCCTTGCATACAAATACCATCTGCAGCAAAGCAAGGAAGCTTCATGACGTGTTGGCTGCACAAACTAATGAAGAAGCAGGACCATCAAGTGCTGCTCCCACCACAACAGATACATTCAGTGCTAGCAAGGCTTGGTTTAACAGGTTCAAGAAAAGCTATGGGCTTAAAAGTGTATCCCTGCATGGGGAGACTGCCTCTGCCAATCAAGAGGGAGCTGACAAGTATGTGGAGGAGACATGCAAAAGCATAATCGAACTACAAACCAGAACAGGTATTTAATATGCATGGGACTGGGTTATTTTGGAAGCAGATGCCTTCTCAGAGATACATAATGCAGGATGAAGAGAAAGTGTTTGGTTTTAAGGCTGCAATAGAGAGAGTTACTTTGATTATTTGTGGTAATGCTGCTGGATTTCTGCTGAAACCAGCACTAATATACAAGTCTAGAAACCCAAGGGCCTGAAGGCACAGGAACAAAAGCACATTGCCTGTTTACTGGATGCAGCAGCCGAAGGCCTGGGTAACAAAACTACTGATGAAGGACTGGTTCCATCAGTGCTTCATACCTCAGACCAAGCACTGCCTCTCCATGAAAGGCCTCCCATTGCAAGTCCTTCTGCTCATGGACTGTGCAACAGGCCATGCAGCAGAACTGCATTATGAGGGCATGCAGATACCGTTCCTGCCAGCAAACATTACAGCCTTGATCCAGCCCATGGATCAAGGCGTTATCTGCACTTTTGAGGCGCTCCATATGCGGCACTCCATGCAATCCCTTGTGGAAGCTATGGAGTCATGCTCCAACTTCTCCATCAATGCAACGGAACTGCCTGGGCCTGCTCCTGGGGCCAAAGCCAGCCTCCGCCATCCTGGGCAGGCTGATGCCCCACTCCCAGGGAGTGCAGGGACTTTTCAGCTCCCACTGCGCCCCACCTCTATCTCACCAACTGCGGCACTGGTGCGGCCCACCAGTTGTGCAGGCCTGCAGGGGGACAGGGCACTGCCAGTCCCCATGGCTTGACCAACAGTGACCAAGTCTCTCCAAGGTAAAAGAGGGCACAGGGGAACGGAGCGCCGGATGGGGAATGGCAGCAAGAGGAGGTGCTGGGGCAAGATGGTTTTGGGGGGATTATTTGCTTGATTTCCTTCCCCTCCACCACCCCCCAAGATGTTTGCGCTTGTGGCAGCAGGCCATCCACAGGCCAAGAGCTGCACGCAGCCAGACCAACACAACAGCCCGTGGGCGGGCCAAGGGAAGCTGACCATCACCACTTCTTACCTGCCCCATCCCTGCAGGGCAGCAGCCAGGGTCTGCCTCCTTGCCTTCCGCTGGGGCTGTCCACACGAGTGCGGGCTAGTGGCAGCTGCGCAGGGTGAAAGAGCTGGTGGCTGTCCATGTCATGTCCTGCTTGTACTGCTGATCCTCAGAGATGTGTGGGGCAGCGCTCCCGGCTCCAGGGTGATGGTGGCGGTTCCCCTTCCCCTTAAATGGTGAAAATGGACAGTGCTTGGAAACTGCTGGGGGTGGGGCTGGCAGGCGGGGCTAATTTCCATATTCATGGATCATTACGTATTCATGAGCTGGCAGTTCTCTGCATTGTCTGCGCATGAGTGCAGACCCGTGTTTCGCTGAAAAATAAACTGCGATTTTTTGAAACCACGGTTAGTGGACCGCAAATAGGCTGGGGCTTACTGTAGGTTTTTTTCTTACTTGCTTCAAAGTTAGATCAGTAGCACATAGACATTTTATCAGTTTATAGTAGCTCTTATTTTGTTATTGATGTTCCCACATGATGTCCTTTATTAGTTTTAATTTAATTATCTATTAGTACTTTTAAAAAAAATGCAGGGTTAGAAGCTCAATAAAACGTTCTACATTTTGCCTGAATTTTAAAGCCAATGAACTTCCAGTCTACCTCAGTGATGCAAAAACCTAGATTCAGTTGGGCAGCAACTGCACTGCTTTCTGTGCAAGTTTTAGGTTCCACACACAGAATTGCAGGTTTTTGAATCCCAGGATAAATGCAGCAAGAAGTGGATTTGAGGGTCAAGTAGCCTGAAATTTCTCCAGCCTGCTTACAGGCATGCTGTTTCTTTGGAGATGGAAGCCCATGATTCTGAAACAACATGCATTTTTTTAATACTAATCAGATTTAAGCTTTTTCTTTGCTTTTTTTTTTTCTAATTATTCCCTACAGATTCTTTGTAGACATTTATTGCACAAAAGACAGGCGTTTTCTCACCATCAACAGCAACAGCAAGACAACCTCAGAAGTTTGGCTGATTGACTGTAGAAATCCTTTTGAGTTACCTATTCTTGTGCAAGCCCGAACAAATGGGGTCATTTACCACATTGAGCACAGAAATGATGAGTTATATATTCTTACTACATATGGAGAACCTGCAGAGTACAAGGTAATTTTAACTGCTAGTTAGACTCATAGGATTAATTCAGATACCTATTGCAGATCATACAGAAACAGTAAGGCTGACTATTAATTCCATGCTTCACAGCTTACTGAAATAATTTGAGAGTTAGGCAGAGAGACTAAAAGACTGATAGTGCTACATGGAGTCTTGCCTGTAGCAGCCAGTTTGATTCTAACTCCTTTGACAGCATCAAGAAATGTCTTGATGTCTTAACAGTCCTTTCCCCTATATTCAGATTTAAGTTGGTGATCCCTGTCTGTATAATGAAACCACCTACAGTGTTACTGACCATGCTGGAAGCACTTACCGCATTAAAGTCTTCTGTAGATTAATCTTTGAGACTTCGTCTTTTCCAAATGTTACTGAATTGTTCTTCCATTTTTCCAAAGGTAGTTACAAAACTTCCAGTTTTGGACAGGCAAACATCCCAATACAAAATAATTTTTTTTTCAATAAAAATGCTGTATGAGATCACCTATCTGCCTGTACCTCTTATTTATAACTCTTATTACATCTTAGTAATACAAGGTTGTTTATTTTATTTTTATAGTTGATGAAGGCACCAGTAGCTTCCAGTGGCAAGGAGAACTGGCAGTTAGTTTATACACTGGAAGAGAAAACCAAGCTAGTAGACTTTGAGATGTTCAGTGATGACTGTATTATGTTCCTGAAGAATGCCGGTCATCTTTACTTAAATGTGATTTCTTTTGTTTCACACTCAGTTCAGTCAATAAAGGTAGGTTTTAGTTTGGCTTAAGCAGCATATTTTTCCAGCACTTTTTTTTTTTTTAAACATAACCTTATAATGAAAGCAAAGATAAATTCAAAAAGTAAAAGTGGTTTGAAAACTATAATACAGCCAAGTTCATTATTATGACTAATTGTATGTATTACCTGTGACTGTTCTTCAGCATTTCATGTGGTGGCTTATTGCAGCATTTAGGAAGTTAACAAGCTGGTATCTAATTAATCAGTTCTTCAGCATATTACAGACTGATTCTTTACAAGACATCTGATTTCTCATGTAAAATAGGACTTGATTCCCTAAACATTCAGTTTTACTGGACCTGTTTTTGGTTACACTCATCAGCATAAGCAAGGAAATAAACCTGGTCCTCCCACAGAAAAAAAATATTAGAATGTTCAGAAGACTATCCCTAATAAGTGGGAAGCGTTGACACTGCAGTACAATTGGTATGAAGTATTTCTTCCCTTCTCTAATTGTTGCTAAATACTTGCAAATTGAAAACAAAGTGTCTCAGTTCAAACCCACGGCTTCTGGAGACTCTTCAGGTGAAATATTTAATTGATTTGTTTGCCTGAAAAATACGATTGGAACTACCTGCGAGTTTATTGCAAGAAGCTGCCAATGCTGCATTCTATAAACTGCCACAGAAAAAGGTTTTCAACAAAGTACACTGTATCGTCTCCAAAATCTTCATTTTTCAAAATGGTCATAGTTTATTCAGAAAGGGTCTGCAGTTACTCAGGAGAACTTGGACTTTTGCTGCCATTTCAGAAGTCTCTAGCAACCTAACCCAAGTAAGTAATGGTCTAGTAGAGGGTTTGGCTATGTCCCTGCTGCTCTCAAAGAATGAATCTTGATTTCTTTCATTCTTAGCAGAGTTAAAAACCTTAAATATAATACCAGTAAGTGTCTGAGGGTGAATGTGCCAAGAAAAGGTTTTGTTCTTCACAATGGCTGGCACTAGGAACAAAGTTAAGAGGCAGGGGTTTTCAGTGCCTTAGCATTACTGAGCTAACTCACAGTAAAAGCGTAACAGCTGACATGGACTTGGCTGTATAACATGTTGAAGTAGAACCAGAAAGGCAATGGGAAATTTGATCTAAAAAAAAAAAAAAAGGCAGAATCATTTCAAATAATGTTTTAGTACAAAAAATATATAATCTGCATTAATTCCCATTTTAAACTAAATTTGATTTTACTTTTCCTTTTTATTTCATTGCTGAACTGTATCCATTGGCCTCAGGGGAGAAGTTCACAAAACTCTTTCACTTTTTGACTTTTTCATTACTGAATTTAATAGAAATTCGGCTTGTGCTACATACAAACTGAAGATAATTAGTTGATATCCAAAGCTTTTTCTTCTGAAGGACACACTAAGCAAAATTTGCAGCAGTCTCACTTGAAATGCCATGTTTTCTCAGCTACCTACGTGGGCCTGTGAATTTGAATCAGAATCTCATCCTGAACATACCACCAGCACTTGCTATTTTCAGCTGTCCTCCCCAGTGCACCCCCCTAAGCGTTTTGCATATTCATTTAAAGAAAATAATCTCATTGAACAAGCTGTGCAAGAGGTACCAATTATTACGAATTGTCACACTACACGTTTACTAGCTAAAAGCAAGGTAAGATTTTTCAGTCCTTTCCCATTCCTTTTATTATTTCCTTCCTCCCCACCCATTTAAAGAAAGTGCATTTGGCAGGGAATAGAGATTAAAAAATGTAAAGAGCAGTTGGTGCTATAGTTACTAAACAGTGGGTGTTTTCTTCGGTGCTCTAGAGAAGAACAAGAAAGAGTCGTGATTTTTTTTTCCCCATTAACCTGGGTATGCCAGAGGAGATAACAGCACATGAGTCGAGGATCTTGGTATAGTATAAGTAAGAATTACAAGTTGATGCATGGTATTGTACTCTGCATAATAAATGGAAAAGATGCTCTGTTGAAAAGAGCTCCCCACAACCACCTGTGTGGTGAGGAATGAAAGTTTTAACAGCCTGAGTTTAAAAATTTGGAGATGTTAATAAAGAGTTTGTACTGTGGTAAGCGGTAAACTATTTTGTTAATAACATATATTCTTGGTGTTAAAGGGGGAAGGAAAACTCGGGTGCTTTGGTAGTTTAAAAACTCCTCAGGTGTTGCACTTAAATGAATTTATACTCTGCATCTGTAAGCCCACACAGCAGAGGTTCAGTCTCATGCTTTATTTTTCAAGAGTGCTTTGTACATTCTAAGTGAAAAAAAATTACTGTAATCAAAAAACCACATTTTTAAAAAAATAATTGAAGTTTTCATTGCCATGTGTCACTGAGATTTCTACAGTGTCCCTTATTGTAAAAATACTCCTTTTCCAGGATGAAACTTTGGTGCCAATTACAGTTTTTCATAATATGAATTCTAAAGAGCTGCACAGGAAACCACTTCTAGTTCATGTATATGGAGCTTATGGCATAGATTTGAACATGAGCTTTAAAGAAGAGAAGCTGATGTTAATTGAAGAGGGTTGGATATTAGCATATTGCCATGTTAGGTAAGTCAAATATAAAATGGAATTAAGAGTTTAATCTATGGGATATACAGGTATTTCTTGATGTGCAACTGAAGACATGCCAAAATATTTTTTTTTAATGTAACTATATGTAATTATTCATATTTTCTTAGATTTTTAGGTAGTTTTTAACATAAATTTATCTCTGGGATAAAAAAAAACAACGGCACACACTGTATGTGGGTCTCTAAAATCTACAATCTTAAATCTAAATCTAGTCAGCTAATTCATTCTAAACCTGAAACTAGAAAAGGAAGCTTCTGGTGGCTTAGAAACAAAATTGTGGTTGTGTAGGAAGAAATATAAATTAACTTTATAGTTCTGTATTACAAAATGTAATGTTTCAATTGGTATTTGAAATACAGAAACTAGGGGGAAAAAATCCAAACCCAACTTTCTAACAGCCTTAAGCTGCACAGAAAACTAATCCTGAGACTGTGGTATGGAGCTGAAAAATACTGTTCTACTGTGTTTAATAAATGCTAGTGATGTAAGTATTGAAAATGGTTTAGATCTTTTAATAATTTCCTGTATAAAAACCTTTATTATCTGATTTTGTATCACTTCCAATGACAGTGTCATTTGCTAAGGTGGTGCTTTCCCTGTGAGTTCCAGGACACAAGCACAAGAGGGCATGGCATGCCCTTACACAGTTAGTATTCTCACCAATCATCATGCACAGATTGATTTTGTCTTCATGTTGTGTCTTTTAGCCATAAATGAGGGTGAAGATAAAAGTAGAGAAAATAAGTGTTAATTGGGAAGGCAAACTATGGTTTTGCAACTCTGTGGCAACTGCTGACGCTTTGTCAGGTAATATTTCTCAAAGAGACTCAAGCTTGAATTTCTTTCAATTTCAGGGGTGGAGGAGAGCAAGGCCTTAGCTGGCACAAGGATGGATGTCAGCATAATAAACTCAAAGGTCTCCATGATCTTAAGGCTTGCATCACCTTGCTGCACAAACTGGGATTTTCTCAGCCAAAATACACGGCGCTGACAGCTGCCAGTGCTGGAGGAGTTCTTGCAGGAGCCCTGTGCAACACTGACCCAGAACTGATCAGAGCTGTGGTTTTACAGGTGAGGTGCTTTCATGGATTCTAATGTTTAACTGGATTTTCTGTTTTATTCTACCAGTTTCAGAATTGGAAACATTCCAATTCAAAATTTACTTTCCTCATTTGTTTGAGAACACCCCGACTCAGGCATTCAAGGTCCTCTGTCCTATTCACCAACTTTTTTTTCTTTTAATGACTTTTAAGGCTCCTTTCGTAGATGTTCTAAATACAATGATGAAAACTCATCTCCCACTGACAATTGAGGAACAAGAAGAATGGGGAAATCCATTAGAAGATGAAAAATGTATGAAGTATATCAAAAGCTATTGTCCATACCAGAATATTAAGCCACAGGTAAAACTCTACTTTCTGTGTGGAATACTGCAGCACTAAAGTGTAGTGGCTTATAAGAAAACAAAAAAGAAGGCATAACTGAAATTTTAAATAAACACTCCAATATGAATTATTTCAGTAATAATCTTAGCAATATTTGGAGTCACAAGTAATTGCTGAAATTAATAAAATGCCTTCTCCTAAATAATAGATTTCAAAACTTGCTTTTGCTTTAGGACTCACAAGAAGCAGTGGATTACTCTATTGTATAACAAACTTCAACATGCAAAATACCTTTTCCTTTTGTGGAGGGTTTCTGTTCTTCTACTGGGTTTTGCAGACTTTGTCACAGGAGGAAGGCAGTATTTTCAACTGATTTAATACCTTCTCAGAGGCAAACACTGAAATGGAAAAGGAGCTATAGTTCTGACATTGTCATCTCAGGGGAAATCTTTCTGTATTTGAAATAATGTGTTAGCTGTGTTACATAGCTTCATTAAGTAAAATCTTACTATTTAAAAACAACATTTTCTGTGCAGAAAGAGGCAAAAATAAAGCTCAACTGTTGTTCTAAGGTGAACCATTCCATGATTATTACTCCCTTCCCCGCCTTTTTTTTTTCAAAATCAGCAAACAGAAAGGTATCAGACTGTTGCTAGTGGGAGGAGCATGTTTTTGATGACCTTTTACAAGTAGATGATCCACTGCTATGAAGTAATTTTTCAGACCACTTTGCAGTTAAGAGTCAAAAAAGTGGTTTTTTTAAAGCAATTATGTAATATATGTGTTTTTAGATAAACCCTAACAAGTTGTACAGTAGGAGAAAAATTTGTTACTCGATGAAAAAACCAGTTGTGAAGTATTTAAGTGGTTTTGGCTTTTAATCTCAGGGTTATCCTTCAGTTTTTATCACGGCGTATGAAAATGATCAACGGGTACCACTAATAGGAATCTTACGATATGTTCAGAAACTTAGGAAGGCTGCACTGCATCATGCCACCAGAACAAGTAAGAAAGGTAAGGATGAGAATGTTACAGGTAAATGGAGTTGACTAAACAAAAATACAGTGAATCCTCTCTGTATCGCGACTTCTCCTTCACGACCTCGCGCATTTGCGATGTGAATTTATCGCAATTTTGATTCCACCATTTGCGAATTTATGCCGTTCGCGCATGCGTGGTACCTCTGCTCCACCGAGAGGCGGTGCCGGAGCTCCCTGTGGGGCGGCGCTGGCCCGGCCCAACGGGGACGGCCAGGAGTCCCGCTGTCCTGTTACTCTAAGCGCAGCTGGGGAACTGACCCCCCNGGAGGTATAACTGTATTAAGTTGTGTAATTAAACACAATAGAAATTGACTCCTCCTTAAATTAATTCATTTGTACAACACCATCCCATATCTTTAGTGCCACAGCAGGGTCTGGACACTCTCTGAGATACAAAAAATATGGACTGGGAGCATGTGAGTGGGACTCGCTCTTTCCTAGGCCTCAACATGTGGCAGTTGTTGGGCCGTGCAGGGTGAACCTGGGCTGTCAGTCCAGCTGCAGGGCCAGACTGCAGTTCTCAGCAGCACTTAGATAAAAATCTTATTTTTGCTGCTCTACAAAAACCTACTCGTCTCACTTGCATAAAGCTGCACGTCTGAGTCCAAGTTAGAACGACAGCAAGGACAAGGCACAGATGCTTTTATGGCTGAAACTTAACACTAGTTTTGGGTCACTTACCAGCAAAAGGTGCATTCAAGTCTGTAATATTTTCTAGTACTGTCTGATCTGGGGAGAGCTTTCACCATCAGTACCAAAAGCGATCTTGAATAACCTTTTCTAAATTTCATTATGCCCTGTCTCTACAAGCAGTACAACTGCAATGGTTGAGACATTAGAGCAGATGCTGCAGTTGCTGTTGCAATCTTTGCTTGGAAAGAAAAAAGCATGTCTTTCCAAAAAGACTCAAGGAAACAAATACACTCAATAGAGGAATATTTTTCAAATATACAGTTAATAGAAATAGAAATCATTCATTCAGAAAGCCCCTATATGATTATCTTTTTTTTTTTTTTAAGGAAGAATAGAAATTCTGTCAGTACAGAAGGCAGAATTACCTGTCCCTAAACAACTCACGTCTCCACTTACCTTGTCCTCTGTCCATTCAATGTAAAGTGATCACTAGCTTCATTGTTACAGGAAATTGGGTTCCTAACATCATCTTAGATGTCCAGGCAAATGGCAGTCACTGTGATTCATCCTGGGAGCATTCACTGAGTGAGGTATGTTCCCTTTATTGCACATGTCCATAACATGCTGGAGGGAGTTGTCCCCTCGATACTTCAGCCTCAGTAGTTGTGCAGTCACTGCATGGATGTTTAAAGTATAAAAAGAAAAACTACAAGAGCAACTGCTGGTTTTATAAATATATATATATATATATATATATGAAATATATATATGTGTATACACCCCAGCAATTTATATGTATAATTATATATAGTTATCAATCTATATACTTTTANTATATATATATATATATATATGAAATATATATATGTATATACACCCCAGCAATTTATATGTATAATTATATATAGTTATCAATCTATATACTTTTATAAGTATAAAAGAGACAGTTACAGAGCCAGATTATTGAAATAGACTCAAAACAGTGTTCAATTCCCACTGTAATGTGCTGAGAGCTTTGAATGAAAGGTTCCAAGCTGGGCAAAACATTGTTCCAGCAGGAAAAGTCTTGCACTGTAGAGTATTAAGTAAAATTGTCATACTATTTACTTCCATCTTCCTCATGTGTAAAACATACATGATGGGTTTGATCTTTACATTTTGAAATGCATGAGCTATACTACCAAAGCTATTGCAATTAGCTCTCAAGATTTTGCACTTTACAGGCATGTGTGTTAAAAGCAACACACTATACATTATATACAGATTGTTGCTGATGTCTCAGACTATCACACTTAGAGAAAAATTCTATTATGTACTCTTAATTTTAACAAATCCTAGCAAATCGTAATTTGGTCGTTGTGGCAGTTATTCCCAAAATGAATGATTTCAGGAGAAGCTTCATTCTGTCTCAGGGCAAGATATTTCTTAGCATTAGTATAGGAAAGGAAGGTCAGAATAGCTGCACAAGAGGCTGAAGCTTTATAGTGCAAAGAGTTTTATTTTGTAATAAATTATTTCCACTATTTTAGGTTGCAAGACACCTTGCTTTTCTGAACAAAGAACTTGAGGAAGTATGCCATCTCCAACATCATAGCAAATCCTGCAAATAGCTAATAAACACACCACCTGAAGAACTTCAGGTCAGATTTTTCTTTGTATGGAAAGCAAACACCACCTCTAAGGGGATCTCTCCTCTTGGATCCCTGCCTTATGGGCATAAGCACACAAAGCTGGGTGTGGCATTGGCTTATAAACCGAGATTCTCCCCTGCCAGGTTGCGCAGAAGTAGCTGCCAGCATAAATCAATTTGTTCAGTTCTGTTCACAAAAGCCAGCAGTGCAGTGCTGCACAAGTGGTGCTCAAACTCAATGGTTGGCATGTAAAGCCTCACATGAGGAGCACATGCACTTTGTACAGGCAGCCTTTCCACCCTAAGGCATCTCCTTTTACCTTTTGCCATCTTTCATATGAGGCAGTAAAACTCCTAAGTAGTATTTGATGTAAAAGTCTCAGTACTTCTAAAACTAATTCCCATATGGAGATAATGATGATCTGTGCCCTTCCTATCTACACAGCAGCTATAGATGTACTGATCATACGGTGGGATCAAACAGATTGCAAAGAAATGCATTCCCAGTGTTCCCAAGAACAGGAACTTTAGCAGAATGCTTTGAGTCGGTTAAAAATCTCGCAGTTAAGTAGCATGGTAATCTTAAAAAAGAAGGTGCCAAAGTTCCTATGGAAGACAAGATGAATGCCCCAGAAGATGATGCCAGAGTCTCTCCAGAGGATAAAACAAAAAGAATGTCCCCACTAAAGCAGCCCAATTTGTAGTTTAGCTGCCCTCTCATGCAAGGCACAAACCCCCTGTGCATTGCTTGTTAAAACAGAGGCTTGGCACACACCTCGGGGCAGAAGCTGGCATAAGCAGTTGGTGGAAGATACACTCTGTGGCCATGTGGGCCTCAAACCAAATCAGAGTTCCCAGGATGGGAGTTGAGAGAAAAGATAAGACATCACAACTATATGTAGCAGTCCTGCTTGTGTTTACCTGTTTTATCAAGTACAGGGCCACCCCTTTGGAATAAGTTTCACAAATCTACAGATTTGTAAACCTTTATTACGACCTGCCACATGCTTTGGATTCCACAGGAGCTCTTAATCACCAGCAACTGTAAGGGGCAGCACGCAAAAGAGCAACTGTTCTCTCTCCTCCCCCAAATACACACACAGTTTTTTATAGATTCACTTCATCTCAACAGACCCTCAAGGGGCGTTCATACCATACTTTTCAGCACCAATTCAGAGATAAGACAGTTCGGGATCTGTTGTAGTTTTCCAGGGTTTATTTTGTACATAACGTTTTAAAAGCCAAAGACTGTATTTTCAGCATTTCTCTGAAATCAGTATCATATAAAGTAACATAAATTATTCGACTCCTGAACTTAACAGTTCATGTAGAGTAAATTTAATGCCATGGAATAACAAGCTTTTTCTGCCACAAAACACTTTCCTTGAAAAGCTTCCATAGTATGGACAGGCTTTGCTGTTTTATATTCAAGGACCAGGCCTTCGCCCTTCTCAGTTTTAATTTCTTTGGTACTGACAGCTTTACCAGCATTGCTAAAATTAGTACTTAGCCTTATAACAGCTTCAGCTGGAAGGTTAGGAACTATGGCTTTCAGGTCTATTGTGGATTCCTGCCCGAAGTTGAGGACCATCATGAAGACTCTGTTTAACCCATCCAATTCCCTCACATACGCAAAAACATTACTGTCATTCCAGATGTAGCACATCCACCCTCGATTAATGGGGAGCTCGTTGTTGCGAAGCAGCGTTAACTGTCGGTACAAATTCAGGGTTGAGTTGGACCAGGTCCTCTGGATCTGCAACAGTCAGCATGGAACAGGGTCACATAGGAAATACACTACTTCCTTCTCACACCCACCCGGTCTGCTGAGAACATACCTATTGGATTTTGACAATTCTCCCTCTGCAAATTTCACTGAAAAACTGCTTTTTCTCATGCATTTCCTGGGCATTTGTGAAGTGGCAGAGACAGAGGTTATTAGGCACAACAATTCCCCGGCACTAATGCCACTGCTTCCACCCACAGCCTCCTTTTATTGCTGTTGATTCAGGAGAAAGCTGCAGCCATTCAAAGCTTGACACTGAACCTTTTTCATTGAGTCTAATCTACTGAAGTCGCGGGGTTTATTTCATGCTTTATATTTTTGCTATCTTACATTTATTTTTTTTCTCCTTTCAATTCTGGTCAGCACTGTAGGTCAGTGAAATCTGTTTGATTCACTGCTCCACTTATGTTACAGATGGTCTATGTTAAGTTCTTGTAACACAGCCAGTGATTTCTATAGCAATAGAAATTGAAGGGGGGGGGGCAGAGAAAGACCAGTTTTTAATTTAATATTGAAAGGATTAAAAGGTCAAATTGCCACATTAACATCACAACTGCAGTTGCTCTGCTTAAATGAATATGGATCAAATAGGCTCCTTGCTGGTGCAAGGATTTCCTTTTCTAATAAAACTTGGGAGGAGTCATTGCATTTTTCCCGTTGAGTTTGTTCTTACTGCCAATATCCACTACTAAAAGGAAGTCAGACCAAAATGGATATTTTAAAATATTTTCAGACTGTTAATTTGTCACACATTTAGGTACCTACTTCCACATTTACACTTTGGTAGTCAGTGTTAACAGGTAACCAGCTACTGTTGCCTTCAGTAAAACCAGCATTAATGTTGCCATCCCACTGCATGGGGGATTTCTCTGGAAAGGTCACCTAAAAAAATACAGTGGTGATTAGTATATTAAAAAGGTATTCTTGGAATAGCATGTTCCCACATCTCCCAGATTATCACCATTTCAGTGTTGCTTGGTTTAAATTAAAATCTAATGAGGAAGATGAAATCCTGCTCCAAATCGAAGGAAAAAATAAGAATCGAGACAGTTCCCGGAATGGGAGTGAGTGATCTCAGATACAGCATTGCTGGGTAAAATGTGGAATTCCCAAACAACTCTGTTAGAGTTGTCATACTTTGCAACAGATGGTTGGATAAAAGTTTACTGATGGCAGCTAAGATATTCTGATAAATATCTAGACATGCAGTGAGTGACTATATGAGGTAACAACTCCTAAGAAGAGATGCCATTAGAATAACAGTAAACTAATAGTAAATGCTGTTCAGTGTCTGTTCTTTTGTAACCAAGGCACCTTTCACCTTAGAATTCCTCAAGCTACATTTTGCAAGGGGTACAATTTGGACAGGATTATTTGTGTTAGAAAGATAAAATTATTATTTCCAAGTGCAAAACTATTGAAAACCAGCTTTTAGCTGATTAAAAACTGTTGATGTAAAAAGCCTGAAGTTCTCATTTTGAAGAATGCAGAAGAATTCTGAAAAAGCTTCCTCATTGTTATTGAAGAGCTGCCAAAAGACCTGATACTTAAATTTAATGATATAAGAGGGCATAAAATATTTTGCACATATTTCGAGTGTTTGTTTTCCATGAAAACTGTTTGTCATACAAAGGGCACTTTTCAATACAATCTGTCAGAACAGCAGCCTGACAAAAGAAATTGTCACTTTGCTTTGTGACATTATAAATAATGGGTTTCTCCTTTTTAGCATATTCTGAAAAGCAGGGGGGGAAAAAATCCTAAGTTTTCAACGTTGCTTCTCATCTTTACCTCTTTCAGTGTCTCCTGAAGAATTTTAAATGTTGGGGCTAAAGACTATCCTGAGCAAATATTCTCCATCTTTCAAAGACACCGATTAATCAGGGAACATGCCTCTCCAGACTGAATGAAGGGTGGGTTTGCATTGTTCCAAAGCTGAGAGCCACAGGGTAGCCACTAAAAGAGTGAACCCTGAGGAGCCAAGGGCGAGCCACTTTTCTGAAAAGAATCACTCTGTCAGCAGTAATCAGCAGCGGCAGGAAAATGCAGGAGATACTTTGACCTAGGTTTTTCTCGGAAAAAATGACATTTTCTTTTAAATCAGAGAATCATTTCCTCACATCAGACAAACCTGGAGATGATCCTGTGCTTCAGGTACTTCTTTCCCTTTGATACAAAGCTAG
Organism: Pitta sordida; assembly: GCA_013390025.1. Lineage (NCBI taxonomy): Eukaryota > Metazoa > Chordata > Aves > Passeriformes > Pittidae > Pitta > Pitta sordida. The sequence goes on from WEKX01011291.1 coordinate 256,117, forward strand.
CCAACACCATTTGTAACATGAAAGGTGCTGTCTCATTCCCTAACAAAGTCTTTCCATAGTGAAACCAGCATCTGCCATAGGACCTTGTTCTCATGGTGCTCAAATACGGTCATGAGAGGCAGAGGTGAGCTATTCCCTTTTGGAACAGACTATGCATGACAACCAAAAGTCACTTCTGCTTGCCACCAGGCACCTCCCGTCTGTGCAGATCCCTTCTTCTGAGCTTGTGCACACTGGAGACGGACATGGCTTAGACAGGTGTCTTTGCATAGTCAGAGCAAAATAATCTGCAAGAGATGGTGAGAGCTGCTCTCATGAACTCTAATATCCTTTAAATAGCAGTCAGGAAGTACTGGACTTTGACATGATGATTTGGGTACTTAATGATTAGGGTAGCTCCATGGGAGGAAGGAGATAGTGACTTGGTTTCCCTTGCCTCATATGACTGTAACACACTTCTCCTGAGCACTAGGCAAGGGCCAGTGTTGGCATTTGCTGTCCTTCCTGCTGAAGGGAAGCAAAGCAACACTGCTGCAAACCATGCAAGACTGATCTGGAGAAGGACAGAAATCAGGAACCGTAATTGAAGTCTAGCAGTTCAGACACGTATCAAGGCCTTGATTCTGGTCTCTGGCTTAGCCATTCCTGCATACAGACCAATGGTTTTGCCATGAAGAGCATGGAAAACCATCTAAGCAGAGAGAAACACTGGGTTTGGTTAACAAAACAGAAATTCTTGAGTTTTTGAAAGTTCTGGTACTTGGAACCAAACAACAGGATCAGTGTTTGCATGCTCTTCACTTACATTTTCTGTAGTTATGTTCTCCATGCCTATTTCTTCACCATAGTATGTCACAGGAGTACCAAGGAGGGTTAAAAGCAGCATATTCATAACATTGACATACTCATTCCCAACACGAGATGAAATCCGAGCAGCATTAGGGCTTCCAACCTGAAGAAAATATCATTCTGTTAAACACACATTATAAAATTCCATGCATATGTGAAATTGATTGACTAACTTAAAGTACTAGACTTTTTTTCTTCTTTTTCTTTCCCCTCTGGGGCTATGAGGTCCTTCATCTTTATTTTGATGCCATTAGAAACTTCTAGCCCAAATAATTTAGTACACAAATGTCCTGTCAGCACCATGAGGCAGAAGTGACAGGGAGAGGACAAGTAACAACTCTCCACAATTACAGTTAACTCAGATTTCTGCCATTTTCTCTGCTATGTGAAGACTGCTTTGCTTGTTATGAAAAGATCCTTTGCACATTCTGAACATGCTTCCTAGCAAAGATGGGCAGGTTTTAAGTTAGCTGCCCTCAGCTGCCTGCTTTGTTCTGCCCTGGCCCCGGGAGGGTTCCAGAATCCATTGCAGTGAGTCAGTTTATGGTCAAAGATAATTATACTGATTCCATTCTCACTAGTCTTTTAACCCTGTGCCCCAGACTACATTGGAGACACTGAGGGAGAGGCATGATCATAAATTCCCTTCTGTCACCCTTGCATGGGAGTCTAACTGTTATTGACAGGCAGGAGAACTGGCCAGTGCCAATGAGTGCAGCTAGAGCAGCTGAGAGCTTTCACATGGATAGCAACTATAGCTCAGCCATGGGCTCAGGCTGCTGCTGATCCCACTGAACTCAATTTGTGTGTGTGTAGTCTATCACCATAACAGGAACAAGCCCTTCCCATAAGAGTTGGTCCGGAACTTACCGCCCAGTTTGGCCATTTTCCTGCAGGCATGTTTTTCATCCACAAGTCGACAGCTTCAAAAATACTGTTGCCTGATAGATCTTTAAGGTTAATCAGGTTGAAATTGAAGGGAAAATCTGCTTCTTGGATAAAAGTTGTTCCATAATACATCATTGTTGCTTCAATGTCTCCCTTTTCATCATCAGCAGAACCCATAAATCTACAAAGAAGTACACAAATAACTTTTTTGGTTCATTCTTGTTGCACAGAACAGAAGGAAGGTAGAGATGGTTGGGCACAGAGCATTAAGAATTATGCTGACTTCCCTCCTCCCCATCAAAAAAGATTAATACAGAGAAACAGTATTGTGTAAAGCAGACAAGGAGTCAAGGAGACATATTTCTTGGAAATTGCCGGTGAAAAAATCTACACGAGTCGACACAAGGCTAAAGTATCTGACTGAAGTTTTATTTTTCTGAATCGATGTCCGCACACTCAATTCCATTAATTTCCAGCTTTACTTCACAGAAGAGGACCTGGGGTTCCCCCAGTCTGACCATGAGCCATCAGTGTGACCTTGCAGTTCTGGGCTGCATTAGAAGTATTGCCAGAATGTTGAGGGGAGTGATCCTTCAGAAAAGCTAATGGTATCCTGGCCTGNCACACCTGGAGCATGGTGTCCAGTTCTGGGCTCTCCAGTACAAAGAGGCATGGACATACAGAGGAGAGTCCAGCAAGAAGCCATTAAGGCCATTAGGGACTGAAACTTCTCTCCTGTGAGGAAGGGCTAGATAGAAAGGAGTTGGTTGGATAACAGAGCTCAGAGAGTGGTGGTTAATGGCGCTGTGTCTGGTTGGAGGCCGGTCACTAGTGGGGTGCCTCAGGGTTCAGTGTTGGGACCTGTCCTGTTCAATATCTTTATTGATGATCTGGACAAAGGGATGGAATCTACTATTAGCAAGTTTGCGGATGACACCAAGCTGGGGATAAATGTTGATCTGGTGGAAGGTAGCAGGGCTCTGCAGAGGGACCTTGACAGACTGGATAGATGGGCTGAAGCCAATGGCATGGGGTTCAACCAGTCTAAGTGTC